>JAUZND010030570.1:0-23024 GCA_034780555.1 Coelogynopora nodosa
ACTGAGTAAAAAATCAGGGTCATACGTGTTATAGTTCAATCAAAAACTTAATTTCTTTGAGAAAAAAATGGGCATACCCCCTCTCAACGTACGAAGGGTTAATACAAATCGTATGATAAAGGTGTAAATGTATGTAATTCTTAATATTTATTTCTACAATTATTAAATGATGGTTATTCGAAGATGTATATTTTTATTTTGTTAATGAGTTTTTTAAATTCAACTTTATATGAGTGCAAATTTTGATTTTCGATCAAATTCGTATATGTTTTACCGAATGTTAAACACAAAAATGAATGAAATGAAAACAAAAAATATCGTTCCTTAGATTCGCACAGTAACTATTACTTTTATATACAATTTTAATTTTTTAATTGTAATTGACTGTATATTTATTCTTCTTAATTTTTTTTGAATTCTTTGTTTTAAATTCGTTTGAAATAATACTATCATTTGTGCTTAACGATGATAGTGTAAAAACTTTTTTCAAAGAAATTAACAAAAATAAGAAATGTATTTAATTTATTGTAAAAACATTAAAATGACAAAAAATGATAATATTATGTATCTAAATAGAAGAAACCGTAGTAAATATTTAAAGTTCTTGAATATATAATGGGTAAAATCTAGATTGTTGTTGATTTGTTTTGTTCTGGATAAATATGAGTATAGAGTATCGTTATTGAATCCTTATCCCTTGTTGTCTTTAAAAATATAAATTATGTGTAAAGCACTGACATTTTTATGGTATAATATAAAATATAGTGGAGATAAATATATATTTAAAATGATAGAATTATTTATTCTAATTCGCTTCGGTTCTTATTTAAAATAGTTGATTTAGTAATTGATTTAATTGATTTTGAAATGTAAAATTTGCAAAAGAAGTATAGATTGGAAAACGATTATGTCCAATTATTAAATATTCTAGAGCTTGACAATATGCATATGTCTAGTCGATGGCGAGGGTTTTTAGTAAATAAGTTTTATACAGATAAAACAAATTTCAAAAGGATGAATTCTAAAAACCCACTAAGATGCAATGTCAGTGGATTTTGATAATTACATGAAGAATTAGAAAATGAATTAATAAAGCAGGAAATGAATGTTAACACAGTTGATTAAGCGACAAAAATATGTTATTCGCAGTGTTATGTGCATTCATTATGAAGTTGTTTAAAAATACACTGAATGAGTATTAAAATTAATTGGATTTATGTAACATATCAGTTTGGATGGTTTGCAGAAATTAAATAGCCAAATTAAAAAACATAAGTTATTAATATTTTCTTATAACATCTAAGTGTCTGTTATTTCGCTTAAAATTTAAGTTAAAAGCGGGAGGGCAGCAATTGGTTTTGTTCAAATATGATTGTTTTAATATATAAATGTAATATTAATGTTACTTAATAGTAGTAATGTTACTTTTCTAAAAAAAGGAAAATGTCCGTAACAATTCTTAACAAAATATAACATAATTGATATTTCTACTTGCATATTTGAATATAAATGTATATTGTTAATGCGTCAACATATTACACAGCAATTACACGACAAAAATATTGCATTTGAAAAAAAAATTACACAAACTAATATATATATATAATTGGATTTTGGTTAAGTATGTACATTTTTATAAATAATTAAAGAATTATAAACAATAATAATTTTACAATGTAAACTTCGGAAATGTTGCTGTAAAAAAATAAATTAAAAAAATAAGCCCGAATGTGACCATACGATGTTAGATTTTGACTACTAAAATTATTGTATTCTTTACACCATTTGAGTAGCATTTAGTAGAGTGAAAAAAAACGTTTTAAATTTTATTTTATATTGTTGTGATATAATTTACAATAGATGTTGCAAATTTGTTCCACTAATCAACATAATCAATAACTTGATAAAATAATATATATATATATATACAGAAAAGCTGTTAACTGATATCGCTAAATAAATATATAAGCTAAATAAATAAAATTATAAGTAAATATACATAGCCAAGTAAATAAAATAACTTATACAATTCGAACATCTATAATAATATACTAACATAGTGATATTTATTTATATAGAAGATTATTTATAAAACACTCATAGCAATATATGTACACGCCTTACCTTTGAAGTTTTTAAAAATATATTAGAGGATAAATTTATACTATAATAAGCATTCTAGCTCAATATTACAAACTGTATGAACTGAAAAACGTTTCAATTAAACTGCAAGAAACACAAAATATTTTTAAAAAGTAAAAAAAACCAACGAAATATGACTTTCAAATATAATTTTGTATTAATTTTGACAAATACTAAATGCTTGCCTTAGATTAAAAAAAGTGTTATTCGGATTTATGTTTATGGCATTTTATTATATCTTACTTTTAAAATAACACATACTAAAATTCGAATCACACATCCGTTTCCATTCCATAGCCTGCAAAAGTGTCTTTAAAAGCAGTAGAGAATTTGTCCCCACCAGCACCAACTTCACGGAAGTCATCAGGGTCGGGTTTGCGACACAGAAACATGACTAGTACAATTAGGCCAATGAGTACTAGGACAAGAACACAAGCAAGGACGTAAGTAGCAATCTGGACGTCAAAAATAGGGTAATAAATATAACGTTCAACAGCTGGTTGAGGTTCTCCAATAGCGTCAAATCTTTCACGCCAAAAGGCGAGATGCGATTGTCGAAATTCTTTTCGAATAGAACTGTTGATATAAATATGGATATAATCCTGTTCCTCGACTGTGTAAGGAAGCCAAGTTACATTTTGAATTTCCCAAGGAGTTGGATTTCCGAGTCGAACAAAATTTGTCCAGAGTAACATAGTAAATTCACTCATGTTGGTATCATATGGAAAATTCCAAAGTTGTTTGGAAATCGGAGGTGGTGGATGTGGAGCGGTAAGATTGGACCACCAGGATTCATTCATAAAAGGAAACCCAAAAAGAAAGGGAAGTTCAACACCATGGTAAACTCCATAATCTTTTGGCTTAGAGTCATTAAGACCTCTGTAAGCAAATTCATAAAAATATGCATTTTCTGTTTTGCGTGCTTGAGAACGCATTGTTGCATCAATTGGAGATACAATGTAGTAGTCAGACAAAAGCGATACAAACTCTTCTTTTCTTGCGGTTACATTATTTGGATTGGACCACCAAGTATAACGAAGAAAAAGTTCCTCCAAAGTTTCCTCAAGTCGTAATACATTTTTTGATTTTAAAAATTCTCTCATTGCATCTCGTGAATCATCAGCTGAGAAATCTTCTTGGAGGGTCTCATTTTTAGTTTTTTTTATTAGTTGACTTGCTTTGAAAGACGCCTCATCATGTACTACGCCCATTATAATAGGAATTCCTTGATAGCGACCTTGTTCCCTCTCTTCCTTGGGCATTCGTGGCAGGAAACCAACCCCCCCATCAACAACAGGAATCCAAATTTCATCCGGGGCACCTTGAAGTGGTTCAATAGTTGAGGCTGCCTTCATCAATTTATCGGTATCAGTGTAGTAACGCAAACAGTATACCAGGGCGTATGCATCGTGAGTTGGACAACCCAGCAATGTGCCAAGTTCTTTGGCGTAGTGTCGGGGCCGAATGAGAAAAAGGTCACTCACCGCCCAGGGTGACATATCTGATCCTGACATCATAATTGCCTGTTGGAAAAGATCACGACCACGACTTGCTGGTGACAAAAGCATGAGACCTACAGAGGCGGCTCCTGCACTTTCACCCATCAGTGTGACTTGTTTTGGATCTCCTCGAAACCACCAGATGTAGTCCCGAACCCAGGACATTGCCTGAAGCTGATCCCAAAGGCCATAATTTCCAACTGATGCAAAGTCCCCGGTAGATAAAAATCCTAAGGGACCTAACCGGTAATTAAATGTGACAACTACAATTCCCATAGATGCTAGAGCATGACCGGGGTAGCTGTGACTAGAGCCGCTCCTGAAACTTCCGCCATGAATATGCACTAGTACCGGATATCTCACTGTTGGCGCTTCCCAGGTACGGTTAGGATAAAAGATATTCAGATATAAACAGTCTTCGTTGAAATCTTTGAAATCAACATGAAATGAAACCTCATTTTTAATTTGAGGACATGCTGGTTTGAATCGTTTAGCATACCATGTATAGCGGGTGTCCAAGTAGGCCGGACGTGGTGTTCGTAATCGATCATCACCTATCGGAGGTGCTGCGTAGGGGATTCCAAGGAATACATTGACCAATCTGCCCTTGTCTGCAGGCCATGTAGCCCATGTGTAGTCATAATCAACCCTTTGTGAATAGCCTGAGAATCGTCCAAGACCTGCTTTAGGAATGTTCACCACTACATCATTTAATTCGTCTGCAAACTGTCCGACCTTAGTTTCATGTGTGAAGCGTTTATCTGGTAGGGGTGTAAAAGCAGGAGAAACATGAACCTGTAAAATGTCTTCAAAATTCCACCAATGTTGTCCATATGATATTGAAATTAGTGTAAAAAATACATGTGTTGCAAAAATCTTATACATTATGAAATTCAATATGTCACCATAGTAATTTGAATTTTACTGTTTAATTTTTATTACCAGGAAGACTCCACACTAGTGAGCTCTGGAAGCGCGTTATGTAATGCTTAAAACAAATCGATAGAGCTATTAAGATTTACACAGCAGTATGTTTTAATCAGCGGTAAGCAGGCACCCAGTGTAATGCAGTGAGGTAGGCAGTCAGTGTATTGACGGTCAGCAACACAATGAACAGCGTCTCACAGAATGAATCTATTTGTATGTATGAGGGCATGGAGGAATAGAGGGTATTACCCTCCATGGTATGAGGGTAGTGCCGTATATAGAACAAACACACACACACAGTTTACGAAATACAAGTGAATTCAGTCTAGATAGTACATCGGTACAACGCATCTAGCCTAAGATAGCCTGTACATCGTATTATAATATTCTGATGTAGGTTGAATTACGCTTGTTAGATTATGGCAGTTACATATGGCATACATTATGGCAAATTATATAATTACGCTAGTAGAATTATGAATAAAAGTTATGCTATTTGTTTTTTTATTATAATAAACTTAAAGTATATTATCCGTGCTCAAAACATATAAGAATTATACGTATTTTTACCTTATTATATTCTAAAAAATAATGTTTGTTTTTAATCGATGTATGTGTTGATACTGATTTATATATATTGTGCATATATTATTTATAGTGTACATATTTTAATCGCACAATTCTAAGATTTTTCTAAAATTGGAATATCATAAAAAGTGTGAAAATTGCTAATAAACTTGTCCATATTATAGTCAACTTCATTAGTGTTAAATCTGGTGAATATAATTTTAAAATGTAATAATTAAATTGAAAAATTGTCCATGTATATGTTATTCAATTTAAAGTGACATTCTCAGCTAAAAATATAATTTTCCAGTTATGGATTCGCAAAAGAGTATTTAATAAAAATATATTAAAAATGATTAAAAAATCGAACAACATTATGAAATGTTGACTATATTGCATATCTTGTATTTAAACAATCTGCCACTATAGAGCACAATTAGAAAATGTTGTACCCTTCGTTTACTGGAGCTTTACATCATCTTACTTTATTAAGGGGGGTGGATGTCAGCCTTATTCCGCTTGTTAAAATTTTAATTTGTGGACTAAGAGTGAACAAAAATTATAACTATGAATATATTGATTTTTAATACTGAAATAAGTTTAAAAAAACAATCTTAACAATACTTCGAAATAATCGAATACCGAAATAAAGTATGATTTAAATTACATAAGAGTTTATGGGTGTCTTGCATTGCACAAACGATGATTATTTTATCCAGTGTCTATAAAAATGGTATCCAGTGTCTAAATTCATTACATGGATTGCACAAACTTTGCACAAACATGGATTGCACAAAGGTTAAAGTATAGACATTGTATAAATTTTAAAATATAAATTTTACTCATGGGTAAAGGTATGCGCAAACCGATGAGCATAGAAATTATATGTTTTGATTGGGTTCTGTATTATGTATAATTTATATATAATAAAATTGTATTCTTTACTGTTGAATAATATTTGTATTGTTATTGCAATTGACATCCACTAGTCTCATCAAAGTTCATTATCAATTATTGCTTGAACACCATAAACAGATATATACAATAGATGAAATTAAACAAACTATTAAGGAGATATCGCTATATTCAGAGGTGTCGGAACTAGAAACTGTAGCCGCAATATTTCCTAATATTATATATTTATACATAACAATATACATATAGTATGTCCATGCAATGAATACCTATAGTAATATTTTGCACAATCATTACTGCCCTCACAAACACCCGCTGCTGATATCGTAAACACTTTTGCCTACATGTGGAAAAATTCAATAAATTTCCGCAGCCCCAATGTGCATTAACTCCTTTATATATATAGGTAAACATGGAATATCTATAATATACATCGTCATAGGAGTCCCTAGTACAGTAATATGTAGTTCAACATTTCTCAAGTTAATCTTGAGTGCGGCGATCTATATATATTAACTGATATCAACATTGTACGTATGTTTTAAAGTTGTTCAGTTTATCATTAAAAAGTATAAAAAAATCTTTATTCACTTCGACGAAATATTAATTACCTACAAACATTTGCCTAACATTTTTAATATGTTTTCCTTGATAAATAATTACAAAACCAAAACACACTATTATTTTTATGTTATGTTTTAATTATTGGTCTCTATTGTTGGTAAAATTATAGCTAATTATTTCTTTATGTAGAGTGACAAAAAGTAAAATCGAATTTTTCGTAAAATCGTATGGAAGTATTTTTACAAATATATCGATGAAAGTTAACCTGGTCACTGTAATGAGATAGGTATATAACTTAAAACTATAAAATATTTAAATTTTAAATCATTAGTATTTAAAAGCATTTGTGCAAATCAAATTAATTGTACATTAGATATATATGGATAAAATAATATCAGTTTGACAAAAGAGTAAACTTACAAAATATTATTTGTTTGTTTTGTATCTACTTATATATATTTTGAATTATTTAAATAATATACTACTTAAAAAATTTAAGCACCATAATAAAAAATAATTTAATAAAATAATGCAATTCTTAAAAAAATGAAATTCTCGTTGTTATTTATTACTTTACTAAGAATATTATTATAATATCCTCTGATAAAAAATAATCTAAAAGTGTAAAAGCGTAAAATCTTAATTTGTTTTTGTTGAAATTGATTTTTGATCATTGTTTGATGATAATTGCTTTATTTGTGTAATTAAAAAAATTACTTAACATAATTACATCTGACAAACTCAATTTTATTTAATGCAACAGCAAGATAGTGAATTAAAAGTTAACATATGACTGTGATATTAACTTAAATAATCTTATTTGATTTTTTTCTATGACAAAGTAGCATTTGGTACGCACCTATCAACACTGTAGCATCTCATAATATAATATAATATAATCTGTATTGTCTTTTGTCTGACACTCTTCATTATGTGGAATGTCCGCAACTACAGTCACGTAAGATCTTAGTAAAAACGTGAGAATTTTGCTATAGGTGGTGGTGCTAGCCAGAATCCGTGGAAGCTGTCCATCAACACGGCTGAAAGGGAGCAACAGGGGAAGCAGAGAACGGGGAGCGATAGGCCCGGTCAATTTCAGAGCTTTCAGTGACAGGCGGAAGGCGTCGGTATGGAGTATCCTAGTGTCTGCCATAGAACTATGGGGGTGGCGCCTTGAGACATTTTACTGCTAGTTTTTGAGAGAAAAAAGACAAATATAGTTAGAAGTAGACGATATACGTTTTTCTTCGTGATTATAAATTTAAAACTTCTACGCCAATTCTCCATAAATGTTTAGTTTATTAATGAATACGTAAAATCAATTTAAAATTAGAATTAATTTAAAGCGTTGAAAAAATGATGGTGAACAAATCAATATTGTATTATGTATATAGACTATAATAAATGGATCCAAACTTGACGTTTACCGCCCAGGCAAACTATTTCAGAATTTATTACGTGATGGCACTCTGCCGTGATGGTATTTATCTCGAGACCATCAAACTCCTCAATTGAATACCATCACAAAACAAATTAAAATAAGAAGGAATCAGAAAATATCAATGGAATTTCCAAATATAGGAATATCATTTTTTTATATTATCATAATTATTAAAGCAAAAACAACAATTAGTTCTGAATTCTGGAATTGTCAGACAGAATGAAAAACATACGTTAATATTGGACAAGTATAATTATAGTTAGCTCAATAGGCGAATTAGAATTATTAAAAAAACAGTCGTTGTTATAAATGACTTTTAAGTAATGCACTACAGAAAAGAAATATTTATTCCATATTTAATTATTAATAATATATGAATTCTATTTTTTTTATATAACGAAAACTCAATCAAGTTAGTTTATAAATTTCAGGTTGAAGAAGATTATTGTAGAAAATCAGAATTATAAATTATCTCAAATAAATAAAAGGGATTAAAGGGTTAAATTTATTTATAATGTTGTAAAAAAATGGCTAAAATTTCTGAAATTGAACTATGCTTATTGTTTCATTTATATTTAAATTTACAAAATCCTTAACTAAAAGTAAATCTTTCAAACAAAATGAAATTTAGGTAAATTTGGAATAAAATTAGGAATAATCGTGTTTATTAAAAATAAATAATTGGTAAGTTTTTATTTTAATATGTTATTGAAATTAACAGTAAAATGTAATATAATTACGAAATAAATATTTAATAAATTAAAATAATTATTGACTAAATATTATATTATATAATACATTTTCAGTTTAAACTATAATAAAACTAATGAACACTTATTTTTAAACCACTTAACTATCATATGTAAATATTAATTAATAATGCTAATTTTAAACAACAACAAAATTGACAGAGAGAAAACTTGGGTGATATTGCTTATTATGACTGTTGATGAATGACATTCATTGTATGATTCTATTGGCAGTGACAATTTAGTAACAGTATTAATGTCCATAATTATTATGATTTTGTATTAAAACAAAAAATCCTTTTTTCAAAATAAAACTTTTTTGGAAATGCAGTCATAATAATACTTTATATTTAAGTTCAATCTGGACATTAAATATTATTCTAATGAACAATTTTTGTAACTATTTAGATAAACTATATACCTAGATAAAAATATTAAAATGTTATTTTATCAAATTTATGAATAAGGACTTTATTAAATTTATGTGCTAAATAATAAATTTTCGTATAAAACACATCAAATGTTACAATAAGTTTTATGGATATTCATACATCGTATCATGTATAATTCTAATAATATTATTCTTAGATATTACTAGGATTTTCTAATTTTGCTTTTAATAGATTTCCTTGCAAATAAAAATGAAGAGGTTTGCTCGCCATTTATAACAAGCTTGATTCGAACAAAATGTTGAGCACAAAAGAGACGAACGAGTTCAGTAATCGAGGCTCTCCTTCTCGAAGTTTTGAGCAGCATGTCACATAACCATGGAAATAAGGAGTTGGTGAATGGGCTGTGCTCCTGCGCTTGAGGCATCATTAAGATCTCGCTGTGAATAACTCTTGAAACCTCGATTGCGTGCCTTCTAAGCAATTCATTAAAGCTTCTTCGAGCATTTCTAATTAATAGTTCTTGAGATTAACGGACTATAGCTGCTGCCGAAATGTTTTTTCGCGGTCAAACAAATTAGAAAAAAACATAGATGAAATGGAACAGCGGAAATCAATATGTTACATTTTTTAATGTTGGACTAAGTCGGACCAAACGATTCATGAAATTTAAAGGATTATTGTGTCTAGAGCATTCGTTTGAGAATAAGAACATAAACACATTATTGTTATTTCATTGGCAATGTTTAGAATGAGTAATAGGTCTTACACAGTTTTTAAATTAAATAAAAAAATACTATTCATGTTTATATTTATATTGTTTTTGCTCCCAATAATGCATTAGTAATGAAAATAAAATAAGAAGAGATTTCCAGATTTCTAATCTGACTTATTTGTTACGTAACGCATACAACCAATTCTTTCTGTATGTAGCAAATTCATTTTTTGATCTATCTCATATGTAAATCGCATGAATAGGAACCAGAGGTTCGAAAGTTTGTGAAATTATACTTATAACCTACATCAAGTGCTCTTCTGATTTTCTATTCATGTTTATACTGTTATATTAATTATTTTGTGACATTCAATTAATATCCGAAAATCATATTTTTCACGATAATGAAAACTGTAACTAACACATATTCCAAATTGTATAATATCGTTTTCAACAAATATATAATTTAATTTAATGTTTGAGTTATTAACAAAATCCTTAACATTTTAAAACTTATACTAAATATTAAATATTATATTTCTCTATAAAAAAGTTATTAATAAACAGTTTACTTTGTTAGCTTTTCTTGTAAAATATAATTATTTTTGTTAAAACAAATGTCAAAAGATTGTAAATAGTATTATATTATTAAGAAATGTCAAACATCGCCAGAAATTAATTAATCCAAATAAATTTTTAATTATTTAGGATGATACCATATGTATGTTAGAATCTTTACAATAACTTAAAATTTGAAAATTTAAAAATGAGATTTATAATATAATTTTTTCGGATTAATTATAGATAACCAGAACTAAGGTACGTTCAGAAGTTTTAAGTAGACAATTTCTATAGTTTGTGGAAATAAGTATTTTCACTTTTCTGAATTTTATTGAAAAAAAATGACATTAATGATTAATATTATTAAAATCCAGATTCTACAAAAAGTGAGCAAGATATTATTTGCGTTTATTAAATTACTTTTTTAACATTCATAAATTAGGCATTGGTTTAAAAATGTACACAAGTATTATATACATATTACATAGTTATAGGGAGTATAGATACAATAAAATGTTATTATTAAAATGGAACGTTAATATTTCTAAATATATATCTTGAATCTGATTTAACATATCTATATTTAGTAGTGAAATTTATTTAAAACTATATGTTATATAATTTTTCAGTAACATATATTTTTTTAAATAAATTATTTATAAATTAAAATTAATTGTTTGGCTTTTATATATTAGTCCACCTTAATTGTATAATGCGTGCTCACCGTTTCATAACATATTCTATATTTGATTTATTAAACATTAAAAACACAAAACAATATTTGTATAATGTATGTATACGTGTTGTTCGTAGAGTGGCTGATTTATTATTAAAAATATATATTTTGTTCTAATTAGTATTGAAGCTTTCTTTGTTGAAAACGTTTTAATCATGGGACAGACCGAGGACGATACAAAATTATTGTGTGTCGCGAAGTAATAGTGTTTAATATTTCAGTTGAAATCTTAATTAGATTACGTACACTAATTGCTACACGGGTATTGGCACGAATCGATACATTTCTAAGTGATGGCGTCCAACTAATTAGACTATTTCAGATTTAATTTAGAATTTTAATTTTATTCGTTATTTTAAAAAGATTGTAAATATTGGTACTGAGAATACAGATCCCCTGAATCTTTGGATTTGAGTTATTATTTAGGCATATATTAGAATAAAAAATCGTTGGAATTATGTTAATATAAACATTGTACATATGTTTCCCTCACTATGACACATGGCTCATAATACGAAAAATGCATTTTCTTGTATAGCATAGTGAGAAGTATAATATTTTATGCAAATTATTATGTTTGTATGTATTGGAAAATTATTGCTAATTTTACAAGACACAATGAAAGGTTTTCTGTTTTACTTTTATTGAATATTAAATAATAATTATATATTATTTAATAAATAACTTATCTAAACATTGTTGTATTTACTTTATGACATAATTTTTATTGACCTTGTCTGTGAAATATTGCGTATTTTCTTTTATTTATAACAGAACATTTTTAGCCAGCATATTAGGTATCTCTCTGACATTTCAAAATATGTATTATATTTCAAAGTTGTATTTCATCGATACAATATTTTAGTTCAATTTAAGATAATTGAGGAAATAATAAAACATATTAATTCTTTCATATCATAATATTCACCAAATAAATCACATTTTTAACAGATTACTTACGTTTACATTGCTCACACATATGAAACATCATCCACAAAGAGAAGGCTACACAAGATATTTAATCTATGTTGGGATAAGTATAGCAAAACATCATTTATAACCTTTAAAATTTATTTATAAATTTAATTATTGATGGTCAAAAAGAATGAATTCATGTTTTGTAGATCATTCTGCTATATGATTAATACGCTGATCCACAAAAAATGGTCATCATGTCACAGATTCTTTGGAAGCTGTCTTAGAAAACATGGTGAAAACTAGTGAATTTTATAGCTATGTGGCTTCAAAATAGTTGTTTGCTTATATTAGTTTATCATATTTTTCTGACCTAACTTGATCAGTAGCCTAAAGGATTCATATTTAATACATTGATGATAAAAACTGATTTCTACTGATTAATCTTAGTATTTTACTAAGAAGTGAATTTGTGTAAGAATATATTTACATTTTCTATAATTATTTTTATATTTATAGAATAAAATATACTTATGTAAATAAATAAAATGACAATAAGTTTTTTTTTCTTACGTTGCAATTGACAATTTTATGTGTATAGAATAGAAATAACTGTAATAACAGAAATATAGGAAAGTATATAACGGTTTCCAGTATTTTTACAATACATTTTTATCCACCTTGTGTGTACCTGTATCGAATAAAATATAAATAATAAATAATATTTTGCTGAGTATCTCTTCAATTATAAATGTTGCCAGCAGAAATGTGGCTCTCTAAAGTGTCATCGATTTGCAAACCTCATCCGACTATATATGTATATTAAGCTGCTAAAACGTTTTTTACTCTTCGATAACATACAGAGATATAATTCTCCAAGGATTAAGGGTGAACAATGGCATGAAATGGCAACAATTTCAAAACCGAAGGACGGATTACTCAAGCGTCTACTCCAGTTTGTCACGAGTCGACGGAGCGTACAATCAGCCAGCAGTCGAAACATTGGATAAACACAGGTCTTTCTTTCACCGAAGATAACTTAGTATATAGGGGCTACCTGGTTTGCTGTAATTTAAAACACAAGGAAACCGAGCTCCTCTGTTGTTATAGGGGAGGTTTCTCGCATCCCCACGTGAGACCCTTCCGGAGATGCTTTCCTTTGATAATATGGGTTTATTTATTATGAATGTGAATTATGAATGTGAATTATGAATTATGAAAGTAACTTTTAGTTTGGTTTAGTTTTGCCATTTTTTTGCAGAAGTGCTTGAATAGGAATCTCCCAGATATTCACCCACAGAAAAGATATTTAACAACGGGACTGAGCCACGGACACAGGAACCCCCACGACCCACCAATTGTTTGTACATTATCATGTTACCGCTGACGATGAAGTCAGTGTGTTTACTCTCTTGTTATCCTTAACAAGCAAGTTAAAAAAGAGTGCGCTTTCATTATATATCTGCTTGTTGAATTTCGCTTGCTTCTGTGTCGTTTGACAACGATTTTTTTACAAATAAATTTATACCAAAATTACTTTTACCGTTTTAATTATTTGTAAGATGTATTTTCAATTTAATTAAAAAAATATTAAATAAAATTAAATGTTAAACTATGGTTTTTATAACCCAAGATTGTCTTGTAGAAAGTGTATTGCCTTTTATAGAAAAATATTTCGTTATATGTTTAATATAGTAAATATATGACAAATAATAAATAAATTAAAATATATAACATTTTCTTAAATTATTTATAAATATCCCTAGAATATTTCTTATAGAAAACTATCATTATAATTAACTATTTACATTATATATTTTTGTAATTTAAGAGAAAAAAGAAAGAAATAATGTCCACCTGAAATGTTATAATTTTTTAAGATAGCCAATATATATAATATAATAAGATATATATAAAATTATAACAAATAATATTTTAGATTGTGATGATAAGTGAATATATAGGATATATATTATAGGGTAAAAGGAAAACCTAATATCTCTGGTTGTGGTAATTATTGAACTTTAACTTTTTTAATGCTTTGTTAATTCTTATAGTCATGTAGGTTCATTATTATATCATAAACTAAAATAATCAACGCTGTCAACTTCATCAAAAATTGAAGAGATTCTTCGGGTCTCTGTTGTCGTCTTATGCTGACATTTTTACTCGTGTTTGTATTTTAAGAAGAATACCATTTTATTTAGTCCTAAAGAGTGTGTGACATTGTAATATAGTTTTCTTAATAAGTTTAAATATTTAATTTATAATAAAGTATTTTGAAATATATAAAAATATATAAAAATTTAACGAAACCCGTTAAATAGACATTTTTTCCGTGGTATATTATTGCCAATTGAGATTTTTGAAAAATAAAGGAAAAAGTAGATGGTAACATTTTTTATAAAATCTAATAAGTGTAATATTATATAAGTACTTTCCTCAATTTTGGTGGGTTTAAAATTATTTTAAGAGTCTGTTAATTAAAAATAAAATTAAAAACTATCAATTATCTAAATTTATATAAATAGTTTCATGTACGTATGAAACTAATTTGGTTTTCTAAATATGACTAGTTTTAGCGATCAAAAAATCGATAAAAACTATCCAAAACAATAAAATTTCACTTTATTGAAACTGTACCTATTTGGTAAATTTGAATCTTATCAGTAAAACTCAAGATATGCACTTTCAAACTGACTCACTACTTCTTTTCTTGTGTAATTTCAGTATTTTTAAATTAATTAATTTTTGTTGATGTAAAAGTACAGTTTTTCTTGTATAACTTCAATATTTCAAGAACAGTCAGGTTTACTTAAATTAATATATGTTATCATCAATTACAATAGAAGTTATCCCTGCGGTTCGTATTAAAGTTTTAGTTGGGTTAATGTAGGATTTATATAAGTCATAATGGTAACGTAACGTAAGGCCTCATTATTAGCTATAGCAACAGTACAAGATCAACCTTATAGAATAATTGTCCGTCATATAAAATAAGTAAAATTCAATGGATGTGTTTTTGAAAACAACATTTTTAAAATTCTGATATTTCAAAAATTAATCAGGCATATCTTCTGGTATTCTTATAGGTATTGATGAATACTATAATTTAATTTCACACTATGATTATGCCTTCTTGATGAAAGGTGAAAGCTTGGTTATTTTATATTAATTGTAATAAACTTAAAAATTTTGTTGTGGTTTTTCTTTTGCATATAATTTCTAGTTAATAAAGGAAAGCATTATACTTTTATAATATATATTTTGTTGTCGAATAAGTAGACTATACTATAATTATTGCCAATAATCGACATGTATATTTTGACACATTTTGCTTTTTAGTTTTACATAATAATATTGAAAATTTTTATAAGAAATAATACAACAATTATTAGGAGGATATACACCGTTTTAAAAATTTAAAAATTGTGATGTATTTAACAAGTGTTTAAGCGAACATGTAATCTAAAAAAAAGAATTATTAATATGCAACATTTGTAAATAATTTTTTTATTCATTATTACTTTATGAACATTTGTTTAATCCATTTTCCATATTTATTTTATTTTCCGTATTATTAAAAGGAAATTTTTTGTTATTGATTTTAAATTAAAAAATGATAGTTGCAAAATTTCAATAATGACATAACAAATTATTATTTTTGTTGTTTTAAATAATATGTTATGTATTGATTTATGAAACATGGAAATTATAATAAAGTTACAATTTTATAATTCTGACATATGGAATAATCTACATTAATAAATTTCATTCAATGCGGGACGAAAAAGCAACTAAATAACCGACATAGCAATTTTGTATCTATCCTACTTTAGTTAACTACTTAGTGTAGGAGAAAAAGGGGGTGTGGATTCATAAATGTTTAATTTACAAGCTGTGCAGAAAATCAGGATTATAAATATGGTAGTAAAAGTGGCAACTGTGTAGGCTTTATAGGCTGTTCAGCCGTCTTCATAATGTATATTACATACCACACGTACCATTATTATTGTAAACAGCGGTATGGTTTATAGAAATTACCATATATATGTATTTTTTTAAATATTAATATTTTTATATATTGAAATATTTGCATTTATATGTTTAACAATAGTTATTTTTGAATAGAAAAAACATTTATAAAACTGTTCTTAAATGTGTCTATGATAAAAAGAATTCAAATAAAATGTCTCCTAAAAGATAAATATTCACCATTTACCATCGGGGTGTTGTTTAAAAATATATTGTATACATACTTTTCGAAATACAGAATGTAATTAATATATAAATTATATAACTTTTTAAAGATTATATGCATATTATTTTTTGGAACATAAATTAAAAATTAATATTATATATCAAATTTGATAATAGTAAATCTGGTTGGGAACGACCTACATGACTAGGCTACACCAGAACTGATGTGATCTGTACAGTGGTATACTTACATAATTTGCCAGAAATTAAGTAGCTCATTATTATACAATAGGTCATAGATATGGTATTAAGCTGAAAAGTGTTCCACTAACATAGACAGTTCCTTCCATCCAGCCGGAATAACTCACTCTAAGTATAAGAAAAGACATTTCCCTTAAAATTATATCTTTAAATCTTAACCACATAAGTGGATTAGAATATTTCAAGGGTTTTACTGGTGGTTTGGGGCATGGTTTCCATTAACAACACATGTTCTTTAAGAGTTATGAAGTTGACATTTTTTATAGGAGTATTTTAATATTTTAATTCTATTGTATATTTTAATGTTAAGTTATTTTTTTAACATATGGGAGAACTCTATATCAATAATTTCAGAATTTTAAAATGTTTAGAATTGATCTAATTTAATAATTATTACTAATTTTTTTAATCAACAGGACTTTTATATTAATTTGACTATTATTTTGATGTATTTATTATTTGATATTAATATATATACTAATATTTTATCTACCATTTTTATTTATTAATTGGAACTATTAATAACTAATTCATGTTTATTTGATATATTTGAGCTGGCATTTTACTGTGGCTAGCCCCATTCTGTATTCTCATGGTTAATTGCTATAAAGATAATATCCGTATGATAAAGTCGACATGTTTCTAATAGAAATAGTACATCTTTAAAAACGTATAGATATGTAATGTATGAGACCAAATTTAAAAAATACGTATTTAACGGGGGCCTACTATTTATGGATATAATATTAAGATAAGAAAATAATATAAGGAAATTGCATGCTCAGCATATATAAACCCGAAAAAAAAGTTTTAACAGAAAATGATGACTTGATTATATTTGAAGTAAATTTTTGTATTTTTTATAAAAAGAAAAGACATTTAAAATAATATACAAAACAGGGCGGGCGCTATGTTAACAATTAGGCCTACTATATTATACATGTTCATAAAATGGTCCTTATGTAAGAGGTATTATACACATATTTGAAATAGTTTTTAAGATAAAATATATATGTACATAATATAAAAATACATAGAAATGTTGTTTTTGTCAACAAGTTAATAACAACTATACAAAATTATAGTACGCAGTCTGACACATACAAAAACATGTAAATTAAAGGGTATACATAAATATATTTTTATATAACCGGTTATTTATATAAAAAGTTAACAATAATAGAATTGTTTACATATCCTTAACTTTAATTATGCATATACAGTAAAGTTAAAAATATATTATTTGTGAATATTAAATGCCATTATAAACATGCACATATACAGATTAAATCGCTTTCAATGTATACACCAAAACGAAAATCTTGAAAACAATATTATTGTTTTTTGTCAAATATTTTAATAATAAAATTATTCTTGTCTTTTCGGATATAAGCAATATTTTGAGGTGAGTGTCTTGACTTAATGCCAAAGTAGCATAAAACAGTTCTCTAAAATTATTTAGATGCTATTGTTAAAAATCAACCCTTTTTCTTTACGAATGGGCTTTAATTTATATATTATTCTAACATTTTGCTTTCATATTAACGAGTTCAACTTTTACCCTATAACATTGCATTGACATACATATATGTGCGGATACAGGATTTTACAAATATGAACATTTTCAAAATGTCCCGCCTATTTAAAAAAATGTCAAAAAAGGATTATACAGAATTCTTATATATACGATATATAGGTTTTTAAGGCCCTTTCTTTTAATGCACTTTTTATCTATATATGTAAATCACGCTAAGGACAGATAAGTACATAAATAGTGGCATTCATTGATACAATTTAGAAAAGGACAAATCAATATTTAGTACATTATTCTCTTTTCCTTGATTACTATTTAAAATTCTTACCGAAACAATATGCCTTTCAAATGTAATATTTATTTCCAAAAACTAATAGCTCTTAAATTAAACAAACCTACAATTTTATAAACTCCGAATTCTGTGACTCTTTCAAATAATTTTGACTTTGTTATAGCTAACATCAATCTAATCGTTATATGTTACTTTTTCGAAATATTAAAATATTATTTTTATAAAATAGTTCAACTTTTGGATCACAAATAACAATCATAAAAGTTACAGCAAGGAAATCATCATAATAATCATATATATCAACAAAAATAAAATCACCGGTTTATAGGGAATTATTTAACAAAAATTAATTTTATATTAAACAAAAGACGATGCTACCACTGAATAAGGTTTTCGTGCAGAACTTTTAGAATTTATTGAGGTACCAGTAGGGTTTTGGCCTGTCGAGCCCTCTTTGATCGGCAGAAAAGTATAGTTAAAACTAGCAGCTAAGGAACGATCTCCTGATGTTGGAAGCGTTGTGTTGGTATTAAGCTGTTGTTTCTTAGAAGATTCTTTAAACAAGAGTCTGCGGTTTTCTTCAAGTTCAGCCTCGTCATCTCGAGAACTTTGGGCCAAACTGAGTCCCGGATAGCGACTCTCATAGGGCACCGCCTGTAGGGTCTGATAGGCGTGGGAGTCTCCACCTGATGCTGCGACACCACAGCCAGTGTCGGGGGAATTGAGCGGTCCACAGGCTCGAGAGATATTTCTACGCAGTGTGCCTCTGGCGAGATCGCCATAGGTGAAAATAGAACCTGGAGCATAGTCGTCACCGAATCCAATTTGATGATAGTCTGATGTGTGAAGTGGAAAAAATTGTTTTGATTCAGATGTTTCAAATAGTATTAAATGAACAAGGTTTTCTATACAGTTTCTTGTTCTATATAATAAAATTATAAATTCATTGAAATAGATGAACTTGTATTCAAAGATTTAATTCAAAATAATCCAGTAATGCTATTAGAATGGGATCCATGAAGATATGTAAAATTGTTAGAAGAAGGGTGTAAGAAATTCATATTTACAAAAACAATTTTTTATAATTTTTTAAAATTTTGAAGAAAGATAAAAAACAATTCTGTAATTAATACAAATCAAATGATTTTATTAGTTGTAAAATAAGATCTTTAATACATTTTTATGAACTTTGTGAATAAATGAAAACCATTATTATTTTAGTTACAATTATGGAATATTGAGGAGGCTATTTTGGATATTTTGGAATAGATTAGGAGAATACACTATAACGAATTAAGTGATTAACAAATTAAATCACATCGACAATAAATCATTACACTACATTACAAATTTTTTATTAAAAAACATTTTTGAATTTGAAATGATCAACTTATTGATTTAAATTGATTGTGTACTGCAATGTACTAGCAGTAATGTATATTTATAATAATTGAATAAATTTTAAACTACGACGTAGAATTAATTATTTTGTTATAGCCTACTTATAAAAAGTTTTCTATAAATTAATTTGATTGAATTTTATGTAAAATTGTAAATAGTAAAATTCGTCTTAAATACGTTATACACTGTTATCTAGTTAGATAATTAAAAGTGTATTTGATCTTATTTTTAATTTTAATATTATCACAAAAAAAATCAATTATATAAGAATGGTGAAAACATTACTTTGATTTTTACGTAAGTATATAAATATACAACTATTTAAAATATAATTTATAATTTATAATTCATTTTATATTTTTAATCATATCAATTATTAAAAAAACTTAAATAATCTATTAATTTTAAATAATATATACTTTTTTTTATTAAATTAATAGCTTAAAATAGTTCGATTAAATATTTGTTTATATTTGATACTTATAACAATTATAACAAAAAAGAAAACAATATATAGAATTTGTCAATTACATATTGCATTATAATCTAAAATATAATCCTTTTCGTAAAAAGTATCAATTATATTTAGTGTTCTTTCATCATAGCAATAAATAGAAACCTTTAAGCACGATGGATTATTGTTAACCAACATTTTACTATGCTTTTAGACTTTTTAGATTTTTTATTATGTGTAGTAATTATGCTACGATTCATTAATTTTATTATTATGATAAATATTTTTGCACTTAATTTCTGGTATATGAATTAAATGTTGTGTATTGCGTGCGGTATAACGTAATACAACTGCGAAATAACAGAAAAATCGGAATTTATTCAATCAACTTTATATTCAAACTTAAAATAACAGAAAAATGGCTGTTTCTTGACAAAAGCAAAACAGTAGAAATGACGGCGCCTCAGTTGTTGCGTCAAATGAACCATCGAAATGAGATAAAACAATCACACAATTTGTCAATGTAAAAACATTGAAATCTGTCGATAAACAAAGCGTCTAAATATGCCCCTTGTTTGAACAATTGACTTTGAAAAAGAGCGCGCGAAATTGAACGAGAGTAGATGGTAAAGTCTGCAGAAATAATTACAAATATGATAGACAATTCTCGATTGTTGTTTTAAGCCTACCCTGAAGCCATACTAATTGAGAATTTGCTCCGTATATTACAAACCTTTTCAAGTGGTGAAATAGGCCGGAAGCGAGCAAGTCTAATACGTTTATACATTACATTAGTATAATATTTTGTCTTTATATATGTGAATAAATTATATAATATGAATACAAAAATGAAATACAACACAAATTTTTTTAGTCTTTATGTAGATTCTGTTGTGTATTCATTATATTGAAAAGATTTTAAATTAAATGCTCAAGATGATATGCGTTATGCAACTGACATCGTTAATGTATTATCTTCATGAGATACAAATTGTTATTTTTTTGTCAGATGATTGTTTCTTGCTTATTAAAATAACAACGAACTGATGAGTAAAGGAATTCAAATTATTTTGTGAAAATATCAAATTGGAATTCATACGTTATAAAAAGTGTGGAATTTAGTAATAACTTGTATTCATACAAAATATTTTGATAAATAGAATTTTTTAGAATTTTTTTCCATCTGTCTAATCTAAATAATAGTTAATTAAAATGAAAATGTTTATTTACACTTGTAAATATGCAAATATTTTATATTTCAAACACCTGGAAACATGCAAAGAAAGAAATTGTGAATTTTATATAGCATAAATGTATTTTTCATTGATTTCTTGCAAAATTAAAAATGAAACAACTTTGATGTAGGTTATGGAAAGTTTTTGCAATTGTTTTTTTAGGAATAATTTCATATTTGTTATTTTGTTAAAAAAACAGATTATAAAATAAAAAAACTAAAATTATTTTCATGAATGATAAAAATTCTGTATTTAGTGATAATAAATATATTTAACAATACGTATTCGCTTAAAATGTATTGCTTTTCACATTAAGAATGGCGGTTTGGTCATTCAGTTTACTATCAGATAAATTAAATTTTATAACCCATATTCATTCACATAAATTCGGGATTCAAACTATATCATATTTTACATTAGTGAAAAATATTAAATACATTATTATTTATTGTTTATGTTATATTACAAATATATATATATCAGTATCATATAATTTTAACTAAAAAATTGCATTGAATGAACAGTATAAATAATTAAATTAATCAATATATTGTTTAAGGTGATATTTAATCATAATATGACAAACATATTTATTCTAAACTTGTTTCGTCTAGTTTAGAATACAAAATTGACAAGCTAGTTGTAACTAGAGTGTAAAGAAATATTTTCAACAGTTATTATCATCAACTATCTGAATAAAGTACAGTTTTGAATTCTATTGTTTACAATGAAATGTTTATTTATAATTTAGAAAAAACTTTAAAAACTTTTGTAAAATAAATATTTTTTTTAAATTTAAATTATTGTAGACACTCACAGTTGCCATTGGCCTCTTGGACTATTGCTCCCGGTGGTATACCAGCTACTCCCTTGGGGAAGCTCTTTGGCCCAACACCACTAGTATTCAAGTGATCGTGGGAGACGCATTTGATACTGTCGAAGCTCCCCCGACACGCCAGTGACAATGGAGTGCAGCCCCGGTCATCTTGATCGTCCTCAGATCTCTCGGTCAGGGCTCCCGTGGGACCAAACTAAATCAGTGTATGTATATGTTGACAATATATTTATATTGATTATATATCCTTATACTTATAATGAAATGGTAGTAGCCTCTAAAATATAGTCGTTATACTGTATATATAGGCTAAATGTAAACTAAACTCTCCTCCACCCGCATTCGAAACATCGTTCTCCATAATAGTGAAAATATAAACAATAATATTAAAATAGATATGTTCACTTGAAATGATTGGGCGACATTTATTAAACATTATTTATTATAAAAAAAGCTCCAATTTGAAGTGAGGGGCCATTGTACACTAGTTAAATAAGCATTACATAAAGACTTTCGAAATCTATTTACGAGCCGTTATACGCATGTGGGTGTAACAAAAGTAACGCAACAAAATTAAATTACCAAATTGTATTCAATTATTAAAAACGTAATACGTATATTTATACAGATTCTTGCATATATATATAGTATATGTAGGCCTACAATACAAAATGTCCCATCTTTTCTTTTGA
>JAUZND010030581.1:0-23023 GCA_034780555.1 Coelogynopora nodosa
TGTTGTGGTTCTCTAGATGAATCCGGAAATGAATCAGGAAATGAATGTAGAAATGAATACGGAAATTAAGTTTAATACGTACATTAATTAAAACAGTTTTATGACAATCGTTCTAAAAAAACTGTCCTACGTTAGAATGGACAACATTTCAATAGTATTCAGGTTAATCAAATTCACTGTATACTTACTCTAGCTAGTTTTGGTTGAGGAGCACCTTTATCCATTCCGTTTTAGTCAAATTAATCGTAGATAAAACTATACAATCACCAAAACGTGAAGAATTCAAATGTAGTGGGAACTTAAGGTATCAAATATGCTTAAAACAAAAAAGGTTTTAAAAGAGGTTTAAAAATTGCCAAAAATTTAAAAATATTAATATCTCATAAATTAAAATTAAAAATGCTGGGAAAATGTAGCAAATCATTTATTTAAATTCATCACAAAAACTCAATTTAAATCATTAAGGTGGAACAGTCGGTTACATTTTTATTAATACAAAAGTCTTTCAAGACTTAAAATGTCATAATTACTTTATTAATAAAAATATATACATAGAATCAAATGCTTTTTAGTTTTATTTTCTAATAAAATACGATGTTGTGAGATAGTAATATTTTATTAATAAAAATTCGTTATAATTCTATATTATTATAAATATAATTGTTTTTTTTCTGTTCGTGTGTTAGAGCTAGCATTATAGTGATATTTTTTGTTTTAAATCTGAATAATATTAATTGTAAATAACTTCTCAGGTCTTAGTGTTACGTTTAATATTGGTGTTTGTTTTACTTTTAATATTAATAACAATGTTAAAACCGGGTTTATCTGAACTATGTGTAAATTTTAAAAATTGTATAAAATATGTATATTTCGTATTTTTAACATTTGACATAGGTTGATTTATAATATAAAATTATCAATTTTCGTTATTTAATTATGTATCTATACTAATTGGTATTATTTACATGTATTAAAACATAATATATTTTGAAACTGATAAATTTAAGAGTCGTAATTGCATAACATAATTGCTGATCCCCTCTCAATTTTTAAGGGCGACGAGAATCCGCACATTTATTTAAAGAAAAAAAATTGTATTTTCCAGTTTACATCAATATAATGAAATTTATTTTAAAATAAAATACAACATTTGGCCTCCCAACCAATGTTACCTATTTAAAATAATAAATTGTCATTCAAGTAGGATTCTCCATGCGGCGCTACGATAATGTATAGATGAATTTTGATATATTATGTAAACCCATCTGCAGACCGGTTTCGGAGTATTTGGACCTCATCAGTAGAGAGTCATTATTTTATTCCTTCATATCAAGGTAAACATATTGTTGAGAAAATTTTTACATATTGCTCGCCAAGCAATAAATTTGTTATGCAGCGTATATATACAATTTAATTTCACTATACAAATATACTATCAAAACTTTTTTTTATTAATTAAAAGTGTCATACATACATATATTTTTGACTATAAAATTTTCTCAATAAATTAATTATATGTGATAGAGTCGAATAGAACATTTGCTGCGATCTAATTAAATATATCTTAGAGACTTGAACAGATTTGATAATAAATATATTTTTTCTTGTTGAAACTTAATGGATATTTGCCTATAGGCCTATATATATATCTAAGTTATACATAAATTACAGAGTGTTCGACCTTTCTAAAAACTTGAGTATATTATTAATTAGTGTTGTACATCTCACTATAATAGTCAAAACGACAAAAATTATTATTAAGTATGCAACATAAGGTACACTGACAATATAAGTGTACCGATATTTTTTCGTAAATTTAAAAAATGAAAAACTTATTCCGACTGATTCCAACTGATTCAAAACTTTTTTAATCCAAAAAATTCTAAATGATAATAAAAACTACTTTAAATTTTTTATTATAAGCTATTATATTCACCACTTGGAGTTATTGACTCATATGTCGGCAAACACAAACAGTTTGTAACTACTACTAATAAGTTTGTGACTATAACACTAATACATCTGTGACTATATTAAGAAGTCCGTGACTACCAACAAGTTTGTGAATATACTAATAAATTTGTGAGTATACAAAATAGTGTATGGCTATACTAATAAGTCTGACTATAGTCTGCGATTATTAATACATATATGACTAGTCTGCGATTACTAAAACATATATGACAATAGTCTGCAATTACTAATACGTATATGACTATAATCTGCGATTACTAATACATATATGATTATATAGTCTGAGAATATTAATACGTATATCACAATAGTCTGCAATTACTAATACATATGTGACTATAGTTCGCGAATATTAATACGTTTACAACTATTACTAATACGTATATGACTATAGTTTGCGATTACTAATACGTATATGACTATAGTTTGCGATTACTAATACATATATGACTATAGTTTGCAAATATTAATACGTTTATGACTATAGTTTGCGATTACTAATACGTATATGACTATAGTCTGCGATTACTAATACGTATATGACTATAGTCTGCGATTACTAATACATTTGTTGAATATAAAGTCATTTAATAATCACAGAAAACAACTCAAAAGTCATTTTTGACAAATACAAACTATTAAAATGTAAAATTAGGAATATCTCTTGCTCAAAGGCAAGATCTTACCAATCAGTTTATTTTATTTATAGTTACCTCTCACAGCCCTGGTGATCTAGGGTGGCACTTCATAGCACTCAGGTTACATTAACGCTAATTAAAGTAATTATTGTGAAAAATTAATTTATGCAAATTTTATTCTTAAAGAATAAAAATTATCAAAATATATATAGATATTGACCCTAAATTATCCTCTATGCTTTTCCTTTAGTATTTTAATTTAATATTGTAATTAATTCTTATTTTTTGTGATGCAAAAACATTAAAGAAAAAACTAATATTTTTGTTGAAGATAATCATTAAAAAGTAATTTAAACGTTAAACAATTTAACAATTAAATTCCGAAAAAATATTGTTTATTCATTGTTTCATTGGTGCCTTCAGGGATGCCATAAAATCAATTTTAAAAACTGAAAATACATTTGACACACATAGACAGAGCGATAGATTCTTCACTTTAATGGATGAACAGCAGATGTCGTCCATACACAGCTTCCTAAATAAATTTCGGAATGTTTGTTAATTTCAAAAATTAACTTTCCGTTGTGAATACTTTAGTGATTTTTTGTTTACAGGAAGGGCTTGTGTTTCTCTAGCTGGGAATATTGAATATTAGGCGGCAACTTGAAATTGAGAATGTTATTTTTATGTTGATTTTTAAGCAGAAAAATGGCATCGTATAATTTTATAATTATTTGCTGATATAATCGGTAACGGTTATTAATTTTTTTAGAATGTGATATGTAGCTACTTCTTTTATGGATAATAAAAAGTGGAGCAATATTTTTCAAACGGTTGCTAAAATATCCCATTGTTTCAATTGTATAAAATGTGAACTAAAATATCCTTTACAGACTATTTACATTATACAAATTTGAAAATTACAACTTTTATTGAAAAAATGTATTACCATGTTTATTAAATATATTATGTATTATAATATTATTTTATGAAGACTAATATGAGGTAGAATATTTATCTGAAACATATACGTGTTAGAATATTTATGATGTTTTATATACCGTATGCTATCGTGAGATAAAGTTTGCTTTATATAAAATATTTCATTCAACCATGGAGTGCTCAACAGAAAATACTTATTTTTTAATTGAATCATTACGCAGATATGTATTGAATGCCACTAAAATTCACGATGTACTTGTCACTAGTTGGCCAAAACATGAAATTGGTGTACGACACATTCAAAAACCATACAAAGAATTCAAAGAAGGAACTAGACAAAGTTTGGATGATGGCAGAACTTATGCTAGTGGCCGAAAGAAAAGTGAATTACGAATTGAGAACATTGAGCGTGTGAGAAAACTTGTTACTCAAGACAATTAATTAACAGTGGAAGGTATACAAAATAGATTTGGTGTGGGTGCATACGAAATGGGTGCCACACACTCTGACTGCAGGAAACAAGGCTATTCGTGTGGAGAGGTGTGCCGATTTGTTAGAAGCGTTATCTGGGAGGTTGACTCGTCGTAATCTAGTGACTATAGATGTAAAATGGTTTTATCTACGGAATTTAAACCCTCGAAATACACTTGATAGCTGGATCACACCAGGTGGAGATGAACCGATCGTTCAGACCACAAAAAGATCGTAAATGGAACGAAAATATATGGCTATAGTTGCAGTAACACAACATGGTTACCATTATTATGAAATTTTGTCTCAGAATGAAACAATAAATTCAGATAGATTTTTCGATTTTCTTCAAAATTTGGAAAACATTCTACAACGTAATCGACCTCCCATAGTTTATGAAAATATGAGACTCCTCCAAGATAATGCGCGGCCGCACGTTTCAATACAGGCTTTGGAATACATACAATGTACAATCAAAGAACATTCGCTTATTGAAGCAGCCGCCCCACTCTCCGGACTGTAATATTTGCGACCGGTACATTTTTCCACGGTTGGAAGCGAAAAGAATAGGCAATTTCGATAGAAAGGAAGACATATCTGCATTTTTGAAGGAACAAATACCACTGCTTACAGCAGAAAGAATTATGAGGTGTATTCGAAACAATGGAAAATTATTTGAGCAAAATTAATGAAAATGGTGGCCATTATTTGTAATACAATTAATCTAACACTACATAACCGAATACTTTGTAAGTAAATGATATTGTGTACATTAAATTATGTTTAAACTATTAATATATACAAATTATTTGATACAAAAATCGAGCTTTATTCCGGTATGGCCTATAATACAACAGAACAATAAATAAATTAACTTACCATATATGTGAACATGTACTGCCTAAAAATCAAAATAATAAATAAAACCAATACTAACTATATTTATGTAATCATATATATATTTGAACCTTAAACATCAATTAATTAATGTAATGGAGTACTTTTAAATATATTTTTAGTTATACTTCTGTAATTCAACAACATGTAGTATGAAATTGTAAAAATAAAAAATAAATTCCGTAGTCTTCTTCTACACTGTTCATCGCATCGATGTTCTAAAATAATGAGATTTTAGCATTTTAATAAGGAAGGAAATATGTTGATTTGACTAATTTTGAAAATGAAAGAATCCTGCTCCCAAAATGCCCAATGGTTGGGTGAACATTTTTGAACAAATATTTTTTAGGCAATATTTCACAGAATCTCAGTGTTGGTGACTGTCAATGACTCTTAGTATGACTGCTATTTTATCTGACATTTATCTGACAGCTTGTCAAATAGATTATATATAGCAGTCTAATACTTTAATGTGAAACCAAACTATAAAACAATAAATATATATATTTTTTTAGAATATTTCTTCGGTATAATAAGCAATGAAATAAACTGAAATATATCGAAGAATGCGACAATTTTTATATTACTATGCGAACAAGCATATATATTTAAATATCGATCCGCAATTAATAAACATTTTGTAACTTGCGGCCCTATAGAAATACGTTGTTTTATAGTGATACTTTATATTTATTAATCAATTTAAATATTGAAATATAACTTCAATTAAAAAATAATGTCACTAAATCATTAGGGCCTAATAATATCATAATCATATAATTGTCAATTTACCATTTATACTTTTAATAATACTTTTTTTAATTTAAATAATTTGTAATTACAATAACTATTTTGTATAAGTATATCTTCTATTATTATTGATATGTTATCCTAAAAGAATATGGTACTACTTATTCATACTACTTTAAATATATTAATAACATTTTTAATACGTTTAAATAATAAGTAGAAAGTAATAAATATATGTTAAATAATAAACTTGAACATTATCAAAAATTTAAAACATCAATATTTGAAATATTTCATTAATAATTTTTTTTATGTAAAAAGTTAATTTTATTACAAACATTATTTTTTATTTTTTTAATAATATGAAAATTAATATGTATTTAACTCTTCATAATTTAAAAAGTTTTCAACGAAGTTGTTGATGATTATCGTTTATAATTTATTCTACAGTACATAAACAAATATTTAAATATCAACATCTCAAATCTATATTAGAAGAAAACTTTGATATAAGTTAAGACGTATACACGTTTTCACATCAGTGCAGGACAAACTGATATTAGTACACAGAAATAAAATAATACTCATCATATTAATCAGGGGCACATCATGGTCTCGCGTGGTGTTAAATTTTGTTACACTTTTCTCTCATATTTTAATTTGACTTACGTGGTTTGCAGAAATGTATACGCACTGTGTAACATTTACCCATACTACAGTTTTTGGTTTGTTTCAAAAGGATTTTTTTTTGAATTTGGAAATCTAAAATCTCTCTTAAATAACTCATTGTTTAAATGACATGTTTGAATTTTTCCGTGTATGCCATATGAATAATGGAACATAATTAAATCCATAAAGTATATATAGATTGATGTATAATTACTTGCAATATGTGATGTTACAAATAAGCATGCGCAACTACTTCTAAAGTATAATAGAATACATAATTTTGGTTATAATATCCAATCATGCAGATAAATTGATGTTTACTGATGCAAATAAATGAACGTAACTAAGATACAAGATACAATACATTTTAGCAGTAAATTGAAAAAGTTTCACAAATAATCTGTAAAAGATATAATAAAATAGCCCGCATTGTTTGAATATTGTTACGTCCACGTAAGAACAACTTTCTCGAGGAAAGTCGCATTAAAACTATGAATAAAGATAATGTTATCTCTTGGAGTATATCTAAACTGCGTATTAACTCCGTTGACAAGCACCTTTTTTGGTGTTTTTGTAATGCCAAGAACCGTTACGCGAAATAGCTTTAATTTATCTTCACGATAGCCAACGTGGACAGGTACAGATTGAAGGATTCCGCGGTTAGCGTCCATCGAAAACTTGACTAACGTATACTGCTGGGACATAATACTTGAGCTTGATTCACCGTCATCCCAAAACAATTCTCCACTTGCAAGCCCTGCCTCATTAGGACAAGCGATCAAACTAAACGGCATTTTTCTCAGTGCAGCAGTTGTACGACTAGGGGTCGCGATTGGGATTATTGCACCTCCACGAAAGTGTACAACAATCTCCGACAGTGGAGCATTTAATGTGAGTGACTTCTTTCGACCTTCTTTAAGCTCAATACCAGTATTAAAATCATACCAACGTGCTTCCGGAAAATAGGCTTTAACACTTCGAGCACCGTTAGTCAACACTGGACTTACAAGAATTGATGAACCCAAAAGATATTGTTGATCAATGCCATGAGTAGCAACATCACTCGGGAATTCGAAAAATAGAGGCCGGGCCACGTTTGTCGCATTTACCGTTGTCCTGTAATATAATGTATAAAGATAAGGCAGGAGAGCATAACGACTGTTGAGTGCTGTTCTCATGGCCTCCAATGCAACCGGGCTCCAACTGGCCGGATCTTGATCTCTGGTTCCAGGTTCGGCATGGTTGCGCATATAGGGATAGAAAGCTCCCAGTTGCATCCACCGTGTGCACAGTTCCTCTGTGGCGTCACCCCTAAAGCCGCAGATGTCTGCACCGATCATTGGAATTCCGAACAAATTGTAATTTAAAATTTGTGAGATCGAAAAGCGCATATTTTCCCAATTAGACGAATCGTCTCCAGTCCAATGAAATGTATATCTACCCGATCCAGCAAATGTCGATCGAGATACAATGAAGGGTCGTTTTCCACTTATTAACTTCTGTAATGCGTAATTTGTTGCGATTGCCTGATAATATCCAAACAAACTATGTATGTTGTAGTGTAAGGTTGAGTTATAGTGTTTTGCAGAAGAACACACGGTTGAGGATATTAAACTACGATCAAGAATTCCGGGAATGTAAGGCGGATGATCATATTTATCACCAGGACAACCCTCTATTGATCCATTGACGAAGTTGGAAGGTTCGTTCATGTCAATCCATAATCCGTCAAATTTTACAACCTTATGGAAAGCACTAGCCTGTCTAAACCACCATTCTTTTGCTGCAGGGTGAGAGAAATCGGCATAAAGAACATTTCCCCGCCATCCCTTGCCAATGATTGGGCCACTACCGTCACTTTTGTTGACGAAAATTCCCATTTTCAGACCCTCATCATATGCGGGATATTTACCTGGACGTGTGTTGCTAATGACTGGATCAACGAGTATCACGTAATGCATACTGTAGTTATTATGAAGTTCGTCCACAAACTGAGGAAGCTCTTTGTAATTTACCTTGTCTAATGTCCAGTCGAGAGTAGAATCCGCATAATCAATATCACTCCATTGAACGTCAAATGGAATATTGGCATTGCGATTTCGTGCATTAATAGCCCTTAAGTCGTGTATATTCTTCACTCCAAATCGGCATAGGTGAAAACCAAGTGACCAAAATGGAGGGAAAGTAGGTTTTCCAATAAGTTCCACATACTGTTGAACAACCGCGCCTGGAGAGGGGCCAGTAAAAATGAAAAAGTCTAGCACACCTCCAATTGTTCGGTAGGTTAAGGCGGGCAAAGGTTGTAAAACCACCTCCTGAGCATTGCTGTTTAAAAAGAAAATTCCAAAAGCCGTTCCATTGTCTGAAAGTCCCAAAAAGAAATTGTGGTGTCCATACAGATTACTATTCAATGTCAGGGGTGTATCTCTTGTCCACAGCCCAATGACTTTCCACTGTGTAAGATCGTGCAACAGGGCAGCTTGATGCTCCCCTAAACCATAGCCCTTCATAACGCTGAGTTTAGTAGAAATTTGTAGAAACTGGTCAGTGAAATGAATGGGAGCCTGCGGTGAAATAGTATCGAACAGAACAGCTCCATCTCCCTTTCGCAAAACTTTCAGACCAAAAGGGTTTTGTTGGACAACCGCATTGTATGCCCGATTGGCAGGTGGATTTTTGTCCGGTTGACCAAGCTCTATAGGAACTTCCCATCGTGCAGCCGCAGGGTCGTAAATCCTGAATCGGAGCCGCGTATCGGTCTCGTAGTTGATTGATACCGCGAGTTGTTTTAAGTCAGCGTGAGGTGGTGGTCTATTAGCCGACAGTTTGAGTGTCAACATGTAGCCTCGATTGCTTTGTTTAAGAGAGGTGACATTGTATTTAGGGTAGTTAGAAGGATAGTAACAATGCGGGGCCGTCATTGTGTTACCCAGAGAAACGTTTCCCCAACAACATCCACGTTTTGCGCATTCACTGGCGTTGACATTTGGAGCTGGATGACAATCGAAACGGTTATTTTCAGGAATAGTTGGACATTGTATATCTCTGATAGAAAAATATGCCAACACTTTTAACAAAGGACAGAAATAACAGACAAGATACCCGAAAATCAGAAGTCTAAAAAGGAAATCCATTATCGTCCTGCTGCTAGTTGTAATGAATTAGGTGACATAGGAAAACAAACTTTTGTTTAAAAATTCTCTTCTCGTGTTCAATGTTTAACACTTTTATTTATTCTGAAAGGTAATGCTTAGTTGTTGAACATTAGTTTGCTATAAAATCACGAATTGTATCTCATGACTGGAATAATCTGTTTGGTTCAAACTTAACCGGAAGCTTGACTCGATGACATGATATGTGAAATGTGAAAATATACACAAATAAGATTCTAAAGTGTCAGCTTGCATTGTATCTCAATTTATGATATAGTTTAATCAGTGTATAAACATGTAATAAATATGCATATTTCCAGAATGAATTGTGCCTCATAACTGCAATAATCTGTCAGTCCAAACGTATCCGGAGGCCTCCCTCGATGACATGATATGCAAAGTTTAAATAAGGTTACAGTTTCAACTTGCAATATGTCAGAAAATGTAATATAATGAAAAATTCCAATACAAAATCTGCAAAGGTAGAAGTTTGTCAATATATAATAATGTAAACATATAACATTAATGCCAGTCAGTATTTATGTATATAATAGGGATATTTTACAAATTTTTCAAAAAAAGCTTTTCCACATGAGAACGTATTTATTATTTTTATTATTATTTTTTTAAATTTAATTTGTTTTTATTATAAATGTATAAAAATATTAAGGCAGTTAGTCTGTCTGTGTTGAGTATAACTAATTATTACTACTATACCGATAAAAATATTAATGCACTAGGAAATATTAGTTGAAAACAATTTATTCATATACAAATGTTTGTCTTCATCTGCATTATTTTATAATTAATTTTTTAAATATGTGAAATACTAAGACAAAGCTGATATGCCCATTAATATACAACTGATGTATTATGCTTAGTTACATATGATAATACTAATGTGTAATATTACTAAAAGTTTTTTTAAAAACTTTAACATTAGTCTGGACTCGAATCATAAATAAGTCGATAGCAAATAATGCTGCAGGCAAATTGGGGTAATGCTCGGTATACAAGTGTTCTAGCATAATTTTAGGAAGCTGATTCTGAATAATTTGTATGCCGGGCTTGGTTTTCACTTTCTCAACCTCAAAGATGAAAAACAACAGGGTTGCATTTGAAAAATTAAGCGATCATATTTTGATCCTTAGTTTAACTATTCTCTTGCATATTCTGTCCATAAACATGTTTGTATCCCCTTTGATAAAGCTACTTCAAAACATAACAACTATAAATTAATAAATATTTAAATACACTAATGGGGTGTTTCATCATTAATAAATAAATTCCGAAAGAAATAACCCTGAAAATATTTATTTGATAAAAATAGGTTATTTCTTATTAAAGTATATATTTTTATTAAGTAACAATTTCATGACACTACAGGCTACTATATAGTTTTTAATTAGCAATTAGATTACTTAATTAGTGCAAGTAACTTTATAACTATATAATATACCATTAATATGCAGAAACTGATTTTTTTATTGACTTTTGATTATTTTATAACTTGACATATATACTAATAATTAAAGAACCCTTCATATTTATTTAATTACTTCATTTTTATGCCAATGATTTCGTGGATATAAATTTTGAATAAACAAGTACGTACTTCCAATGCATTTTTTATATTATACATTTATATTTAAACTGAAAGGTCTTTTGAACTCCAACCCAGAGCCTTGAAAATGTAATAAGATTAGTGTATGAAGGGTTGCAATCATGGTTAATATAAGTACACCATGTACTATACGGTAGTACATTTATAACCCCATCAACTGGTTAGGAACATAAGAATCACAAGTCTGATAAACATTTAAGTGTATGTTTTATTTATCGTAAGTATAAATGTAAAATATAATCATACAAATATGTGTTTCTGTTTTCTTATACAATTATTGTATTGACATAATCTCGGACAACAAACTATGTAATCAATGTGTGATAAGAGAATGTAAATTCATTATGTAATGTAAATTAGGGGATGGGAAAATGCACAGCATATTTGTAAATATTACAGCGATAGCTGTTCTCAGCAAAATTGACGGATGAATAAACAAAACAAGACATATGGCAGTGTTGATACAAAAGTAAGTTTCTGCATCATGTTTAGTATGAAAAATAAGTAGTTGTGTGGTTAACATTACAACACGATTAGAGATTCTGAAAGTTTAACAAAGAAATGATTGATTTAGGCGACAAACTGGTAAAATATTAGTATAGACAACCCTCCTAGCTTTTTTGTAAACTGTTGGATACAGGAGATTAAAGTTGGTTTTAGTGATATTTATTTTTTAAAAATGTTGTCTTATATCAAAGTATGATATATCGTGCTTCTTTAAGTGCAATATTAGAATTGTTGGAGATTTATAAATGTGTATAAATTAATGTTGAATAAGGATTGCATAATGCACATTTTACATCATGACATTTTTTTATGACACATTTACATACACATTAAATAAAGAACTTTTTTGTCCAAAAATGTCCCCTGACAGCAAAAGTTTAAATGGCTGGTAAATTCATATAATTATTGAGATACTGACTTCCGTTTCTTTAAATTTAAGATTTTCAAAAATAAATTTATTACATTGTAATAACGCAAAAATCTCCAAAAAAGCTAAGGGAGGCTAAGGTGTTTCCATAATTGCGTGCCATTAGATATGTTTATCTGTGCCTCATTATGTAGTACGTACCTGACCAGGTTTGAATCTTTTTAGAAAGAGTGGATCACATTAGATAATATAATATAATTGTAGATGCAGACGTAGTTATTAATAATATTCTATAATTTTGATCAATATTGATCAATCTGTCAGATTCTAGGAAAATCGCTTTTGTTATCAACGTAATAACATCAATTATTAAAAATATATTACTTACTTTACTTCTTGTTCCTAAGAGCGGAAAATTTCAATTTTGATGTATGAAATAGATTTGTGTTGGCCAATTTATGTAATTCCTGAATTAAAAGCATTATCTATGAAAAAGCTAATTATTCCCGTGATTTAGTTGAAATAAATAAAATTAAATTGAATGATAATATTTTTGACGAATATGATGCATTTTGTCGTGTTTTTTCTCTCTTGATTAAACCACATCAACAAAACCATACAGTATGCCATAAATAAATATTGCGCTTAACAACAATCACGTTAAAGCAAAAAAGCATTTAGTGCGCGTTTAATACAGCTGCAGTTGCCTTATTACTGTTGGCAATAAATATTAAAAATAAAATAAACAATTAACAACCAAAATATATATGTAGAAGTAAAAACAATAGTAGAATTTGATGTTGATTGGTGTCTTAAATGTGTCTCAAATGTATACATTATAATAACATCGAAAAAGTTACTTTTACGTTCCTCCATCTGTACTCTAGAATTTGTTTCTATGTTTCTAGGTGTTTCTATGCAACCTACTATTTAAACTGCATTTATAATTAAAAAAATTGTAAGCAGGTGGCAAACTGCGTAATTGATACGACATATACGCAATTTTTCTGCCAGCATTCTCTGATAATTTCCATATAAGTAATTAGGATCAATGTCAACAATTGCGAAAATAACCTTTCCGACCCCACGATGGTTTTAGCCACTGTTTTTTGCCTAGGCGACTGGTTCAGCCAATAGTCGATCTCCAGAGAGACCTTTGTCTTCGGTGCTCTTTTGATCCATATATTTCATGACAAGCTCTTCGGCGTATTGGCGGGCGCTTTTGCTCAATTCGGTGAATTCGGCATTCGATTTCCTATTGATCAAAGAATAAAAACGAATAAAAATTATATAATGCTAACAATGCGAAAGAGATACACAATTTTTATGTGAATAATTTATACAAAATATTGATATCATGTAATTCGATATCTAGAATGAAACAGTAAATATATATGGTTATTGTGAATCTATTGTTACACATTCTGTTATTGCTAGAATTCACAGAATTTTTAGTTATATCTAAAACAATAAAAACATCCAAATAAAAACCTGCACCGATTATCATATTATTAATATTCACATACATAGAAAGAAGGAGGGTTAGTAAAGATACTACAATTTATGCAATTTAAAAAAATATATATCAATGGTATCTTTATATACTGTATAAAACTAACAAGTTAATTAAAAATAACAACCTACAATCAGGAATAAAAAACTATTTAAAATGGAACATTATTATGTATAATTTTAAGAGCAAGTAATTTAGAAAAAATAATAAATAACATTATTAAAAAATTAAAAAAGTATATAAAATGCAAACATGTAGAAACTTTAAATTTATTAATATATTTTTTATTGTAACTTAGTTATTGTTTATTTTATTTACATTGTTTAAATTAGTGTTCGTTTATTATGTTTTTAAGCTATATAAAAATGTATTCAATATAATAAAATTTATACTCGATGTCTTCAGTTAAGGACGCAATAACACCAATCAGAAGTAGCTTTATCTAGAACATTTTGTGGCTAAATTTTTGATAAAGTATATGTTCCGATTATTTACAAAGTTAGGAATTAATTTATTTATAAGATGTAAATTTGTTGACATAACATATGATTTTCAAATGTTTCAACCGCAAAATTCGTTGAACATGATTATTGATTTGATCATGATTATTGAGCGTGAAAAAGATGATGCAAAGTTTAAATAATCATAGATCTAATCCTGCCATTCAAACGATTGTCAAAAATATCATGCGCAAAAATTATATGTCTAATCGTGCACGCGTACGCGTATACACTTGGCTAGATTTATTGAGATCACCCCCTACCTACAGTATCGATAAACCATATACATGTATACTATACTATACGTTGTAACTTAAATCCGGAGGACGAATCACAAAGAAATATAACCTATTTATCAAGGTCATCAATGCAAAAGTAGATAAAATAAACAAATTTAAAAATTAAAAAAAAGTAATAAATTAAAACAAATGAAAGGTCGATAATTTAGAATGTCGATAAAAATGGTCAAAATACGTATACATTAAAATTAATTGTAAAATATACAAATTAAATAAGTATAGCTATTTTTGAGTAATTAGTACGTTCTTAAATTGCCATTGTTTGTATATCTTAGCTACTTGTCTTAATGCCGACCTTGAAAACTAGTTTTTTATTTATGCGGTATTTCCTCCGGATATTTCCTCCACATTTTCCTCCGGATTTTAAGTCACAACTTATATACTAACGCTAAGTATTTAACTATTTTACTTTGAAGTCAGGGAAATATTTGTCCTTTCCAAACAAACTGAAATAGTCTATCATCAAGAAAATGGTAGATGTATTATATGTATTTAATTATATTGTGCTAGAATAAAAAGCCTTCAAATTTAAATGTAGCTAAATATGAGTTAATACAAGACTCGAGGTTCAAATTGAAGAAGTGTTGAATTGAATAATACTTTTTGATTAATTGCAAAGAAGAAATTAAACGCTTAATTAATTATGCGTTAGTTAGAGCACACATTATTCAAAAAAGGTTATTTGAAAATGACATTTTAGTAAACACACACCCATTGTTAGTGAAGAAACACGTTAGCTTACCTCTCATAGTCATGATGATCACTTTAAATATAAAATAAACAAAAACTGTGAAAGGCTATATATCCTTGAGAAACATACATAATAATGTATATATAATGACCTTAGGTCATAGACTTTTAGAGTTTTAGAGTTTATATTGAAATCTGTGCCTTAGGTAGAATAACATTAGGCCCATGTATCAGGTTTTGATTTTAAGTTTCTGTATGAAACATCTTTTCACACTTATAAACTCTCAATTTCAAAGGAGACTCAAAGAACAATGGACACTTTTATGGATGTTTTATTACAGTATGCCTCTGTTAAAAAAATGGTATAAGAGATTTGGTTAAATATTCGCATTAATAAATATGTACCATTTTTCATTGTGACGGTATATTATTATAAAAAAATTAAGCAAATTTTCTATCACGTTAAATACGCACTTTTGGGAGCCACCTATCCCCTTACACCACATTACATCCCTCCAGAATATTTGACTTACTGTTTCTTTAAAGCGTCCAAATCAAGTGGCGGCACAGGAGACTTCTCCGCGATCCCGGTTTGTGCCGAAGTCATTGAATGGGGAAAGCTGCCACCCGCTGAACTACCATTTTCGTGGTGATAGGAAGGTTGATGATCACTGCCGCCGTTTTGTCTCGAGTACGAGGATTGAGGATTGGCGGGGGGATGTCCGGTAGGTTGAGGTGGGTAGCCCTCCCCCCTTGGCCCGCCAAAACCTCGGCGAAGACTGTCTGTGGCTCCGACACTGCCAACTAAAAAGGACAAAGCAAAGACTTATGTCAAATATACGTTTGTGAATGTATAAATATGTGTAGACACCGACCATGCAGCAACATAATTTTGCACTTCATTTTTATCTTCATGAACATTCACATTCATATCTTTATGAACTCATTGATATAAATGTCTTTGTCATTGTGTCATCATCATAATTTTGCGGTGGATATATTTGGTTTTTAAATATTAACAACTAACTTTTTAAAAATGGTATCCAGAAATATGGTTACCTCTGATTAAAAAACATAATATTACGGATAGTGCAGTAAAAACATACCCTGATCCTCGGAATAGGATGACGAGGACAGCCTTGGCTGACGCTGTTGATAGTCGCGAGGCAGAGTGGCACTGGATGCGGCGGGATAGCTGCCCTGATCAACTGATCCGCCTTCTCCTCCTCCCTCACCCGTTACTACGGAAACCGGTCGTCGGGGAGGGTGTGCGAGTGTGTGATAGGCCGATGGTTGGTGGTGAGGGGCGGTGTGGGTTGGGCTCGGGTTGGTATTGGGATTGGTCCATCGATCTCCCGGCAGAGAGGGTCGTTGTTGGTCCATGGAGTAGTTTGCCGGTGACGGGGGATATCTATCCGTGGGTCAAGTAATTACAGACGTTGTTGATATTAAAAAATACCAATAAAAAAGAAGCCTAATTTGCAATAATATACAATTGTAATATATAATAATAATAATATACAAATTCTATTGACCATGAAATTTCTGTCAACAGAAAAGGTGTGTAATTACTTTAACTGCGACAGTCATTTTACCCTTCATTAATTCTAAAGAAGTATACATTTTTGAAAAGGTTAAGGAAACATCCTTTCCACAGTTTCACTCACGAAGCACGTGCCATATTTGCACCTTATGCTCATTTTAAAGCAATAGTCATTAACCATGTGACCGCTTAAACAAGCATATTATAAATTAATCTTACCACATCAATTAATCTAGATTGGTGAACTTAGATGGATGTAAGCTCAATGAATTCCTGATGTAAATAGATAGAATAAGAATACAGAGAATTCTCCTGCTTTGCATGTTGGGCAGGTGTACTTATCTAACTCAATAATAAAGCATAGGAACAGTTTAATATTTTTTAACTTTAACTGGATGTTTAAAATAATAATGATATCATTCTTAAATATAGTTTATTCTGATAAGAAAAGTGCACAACTAAATTACATAAATTATTGAACTGCAATTAATTGCAGATAAGACGATGTCTATAAATACGTAAATATTTCTAAGTCTAAAAACATGTGGATAGCACTAAACGATGCTGCCAATAATAACATTTCAGTCAGTTAGTCAGTCAGTCCTATATGATGCGGGCGTTGTCGGGGTGCCATAATGGATGTTTCGTTTGTTATGGAACTCCAGCTGTTTCTGTCGCGTGTGCAGAGGGCGGTTTGTCCAATTTCAGATGCAAAATTGTTTCTGCAAAATGGTCTTTGAGAGAGTATCACGTCAGCTGACATGACCGAAAAGGATATAATATTGCGATATTTCACCGCAGTGAAGAGGGGGTATTATTTTCCAACTGCATTGTTCATCTTTTTTCGGAAGAATTCGTTCGTTTTGCGTTCTCTGTAGGAAATGACCAGTATCCTCCTGAAGGATTCAGTCTCGGAGGTCTGGATTGTTTGTTTAGTTTCTGAAGTTAACATTCTGCTTTCTCAAGCATATAGAAGAATGATACTACTAAGAATTGAAAAAGATTCAATTTAATGGGTAGGCTAATATTATTGCTTTTCCAGATGATGTAGAGCCAGAGAGAGTTTTGTCTTGATTCTTGTGTTTTAAGTTCGTTTCTTAATTATGATGAAATGAATATATTTGAAGGTATCAATGTTGTATGTCCCTGCTTCATTTGTTTCACGTATACGACAATACAAATGTCGACGTATTGTGTCAAAATCTCGTCAAGACCATACAAGGTCACGTACATTAAACATTTTTGTTACATGTTTAGACGCAAATATTGAAAATCTTTCCTGGAACCATTCCAAAAAAAACTTGCATGACCTTTGCGTATTAGCTACCCAACTGTTACAACTCTTCTAAAGTAATGAAAGGTTTTGCTTTGTCATTTGGTAACCATTTCAAAATCGTAAAAAACTCCTTTATATACTTATAAATACTCTATGCATGTTCTTGACAATAATTTGTTAAATATATATAAGGTCGACTAGTGAAAGGCAACGGTAACTATACGAGTACATAAAAGAGAAATTACTAAAACAAAGTTAATTCTATCAAAAACCTTTTAGCAAACATTATACAGAGATAACAAATTGTCACCTTCTTTCGGGCGAGGAGTCCCGTGTCCGCTGATAAGAGGATGGGCCCTGGTCCCCTACGCGGTTCGATACTGCCTGACCTGGAGAGGGAGGGGCAGGAGGGACCCCTTCACGATGGAGGAGTCGAGCCACACGTCGCTTGAGTTCCGCGTCGCGTTCAGCGGTCCATTCTTCATTTGCCATCTAGGAACCGGTGTTGTAGGACTTACATTTACATATTATTTGTATTATAGTCGATAAAGCAATTATAAATCGATAAAACCAATAAAATCGATTAAGCTGTCGTTGACCAAGCGTTGACCAAACACTGTGTCAACTTATTCAAAATATGGAAAAAGAAAAATAACAAAGTTAATACAAACATTAATGTTTGAGCCCTTTGTATCATGATGTATAATTGATAAATTGTGTGAACAAACTGTAGACGGATGATTCCATGATTAATGACAAAAATTACTATAATTAAAATAATTAAAACTACAATTTAAAAGCTAAAAATTAAAAAATTATCTAAAATTAAATTAATGCTAAAATATAAATTTCGTTGAAAATTTAATAAATGACCTAAAATTAAATTATTGTTGAAATAAAAATTTACTTAAATATATTTTCATAAAGGTAATTTTGTTATCATCTAGAGTTTAAAAAACAATAATTAATATATTAACATAAAATAATATTGACATAGTTTTTAACAAGCTTTCATGTATCTATGCCATGGTATTTGGTTAAACTTTAAGAAATAAAAGATAAACCTAATTATATATTCTTAAATATTTGCAAAAATTCGAAATACAGGGATCGATAGACCTACAAAAGGAACGAAATACGTTACGGGAGTCATGTTAACAATTTCTGCTAGTATTTACAATATAGAAAGTACCCTTAAAGATTACTAACTAAACAATCTCTGATTTCAAAAAGATCGAGAGTAAAAGAAAAATCAGAATATGGCATTCCCCAACGAGCTACCTTTTTCTTAGTCTCCTCGATTTGGCGGTAGTCTACATGACCACCCCGTCCAATCGGCCTGGGAACTGGGGACGCCCCCGCGGTTTCACTGCGCCACCGTCCCCCCACCATCCCCTCTTCTGGCTCCCCACTTCCCGGTGGCGCCTGGTTGTCTAGACGACGCAAGGGATCCCGACCTCTTGGAAAAGTTGATGCTGAGGTGCCGGATTCGTAATCTGATGCAATGTACAGTTTAATAATAACTGACTGGTGATTGAATAAGCTCAAATGTAAGCAGTTAGTAGACAGTATGAATGATTTATTAAATGTAAGATGTACCACATTCTACTTTTTCATGATAATACTAATATACGTGAACAAATTCGTTGATCGTCCGATCTCAATGAAACTTTTTAGAAAATATTGCATTGGGCGAAATGAGTTGCGGTCGTAACCATATAAATATGTTACAAATTATTCCTGTAGTAAAATAAATCAAAGTGAAATGATTCGGAGAGACGTATGCAATAAGTACTTCTGTTTACTGAATTAATTAAAAAAAGTGGCTGTAAAAATATAGATTAATCCTTTAAATCAGAATGGATCATACATGGTCATGGGTTTTTTAATTTACTTTTGTTATGTTATATTTTCATTTTTACCACGTTTATAAATCTACCCGTTTATAAGATATATATATATATATATAAAACTTAACATTGTCACTTTATTAATTTTTTAAAATATTATTACAATAACAGTCAATATTATAATAGAGGGTCTATGGGGTTTAGTAACAACGTAAGAGAAATTTATAATAAATAAATGTGATAGTTATGGTTCGAAGATACAATTATCTGGTCGACGGATAATTTGGTTATGTATTCTACTAGCGTGCATCATCCACAAAATCCCAATAATCGGGGACGGATATTAATTTGTTTTAATACTTTTTAATAAAAAATATAACGTCTACACACTGAAAAAGTAATATTATTTAAAGTATATACAACCAAACAATTTTATAAAACTAATATGAAGTTTAAAAGATGTTACCAATATTATATGCCCATTACATGTAAATATGTGCACAATGTTCTATTAAACCAATTACACGCTTATAAAATCAAGAATATAAGGCATGTAAGTATCCAAATTTATAATATAATTTAATAAAACAAAATGCAATGATAATAATTTAGTGTAATCGGTAAGTATGAACGGAATCGAATCCAGCTATTTACACACCTCCATATCCTACGTTGCCTCTGACCGGTGACCTTGACCGCTGTTGCCATGGAAATCGTTTCTCTTCGCGCGACTGCTCCCGATACTGTTGGTGGTGCGGCGGTGGTAGTCCCGTGGGATCGCCCCCTCCTCCTACCCTGCTTTGATGATAACCGGACGGATAAGACGAGGGGGGCATACCACCCTCGCCGGCTCCGGAATCTCCACTACTGTGATAGGCTGCCGAGTTTCCATAGTTATAGTTGTTGTGTTGTCCGTCTGTTGTGTGATGGTTGTTAGTTTCGTTAACACGGCGACCCATCACGTAGACGCCCAGCTGTACGGATATTGCGCGGCAATAACAAACAACCAAATTGACGCGATAAATAATTAAGCTGAATAAATTAGATATCTATAACAAAAACAATTCATTTGTATATTATATATTATCCTATTTTATCCCGCGAAATAAGTAATCTTTCGTTAATCTTTTGTAAAACGATCTTTCGGTTAAAATGACTAAATTGTGTATATTTACAATTTAGCGAACTATTTATTTAACAAAATTATATTTCTACTCATATTAAAAATATGAAGTAGAAAATTAGAAAATTTTCAGATTATTTAAAAATATTATATTTAGTACTTTTATTATTAATTATCATTTTTTCTTATGCATGTATGTAAAAGTCCACTTTTCCATGCACGCAGCCGTTTAAAAATATTACTCTTCCGTGTATATGGACAAACTTCTAGAATATTTATGTTCTTGGAAGCCACAGTTATCGCCATGCAACTTAAAGTAATATATCGACTGACAAATATTCATTAAAAAATGAACTCTAGACATGATATTTTACATGAAGGTATGTCTTATTACTGCAACATGATCAAACATTATAGATTAAAAATAATGTTTTGGTCATTTTTAATTCCTGAGGTAATAATCAATTTACGATTTCAAAGAATACTAATTTTTTGCATATAAACAGTAACAATTAGTTAATTATCTTTCCTGCTTTTCTAAGCATGCACAACAAAGAAAAAATAACGTAAAAAATATCTTTTTGAAAACTCTGAAATTATTTTTTTTACTCTATTAATTCGATTTATTTATCTTAATAATTTCGTCATCTTTTTCCAATTTCAGGAAAATAATAATTATTATAAGTTAGAAAATGTCCAAATATAACGAAACAACAATTTAGGTTATACATATAAAAATAAATTAACAAATCAATAATTTAACAATAAATCAACGAAAACCCTAAACCCTCCAAACAAATTAATTAAAAAAAAACTGTTTAAATAAGACAATACATTCAATGACGTAATACTAACATAAATCAAGTTCTCCCGTATATAAAAAAATTAAAATTTCGAAAATTCATTAATTTCTTTTTGCAGATACCGAAAATTTCAGAACGAAAGAAAGACTTGATTATAGTAGATTTTTAGAAGTAAACAATGAAACATCGAGGCGTCAATTAGTCACGGAGTGTGTGGACTGTTTTATGGCCCCTACCGCGTCATCAGCCGGTTTGAAGTCGTGCTGCTCGTCTCCACCGGGCTGTCTTGGCTGGAAGCGTTGATTGCGAACAGGCGAGGGAATTTGTCTCCCCTCCACCCCGGATACACTATGTGCTGTTTTCCGAGAGTGACTGAAGTGTTGGAAAGATGGACATTCTCGCATTAGCAGATGGCATAACCATTATTTCATTACTCAGACAATATTGTCAATAGGATTTTGTCCCATAAGTCATCCTATATATATGTCATCCCATAATAACATATGTTATTGGTTTTCATAATTCATATTAATTAATTCACTGTTATTATATTCACGGCCTATTAAAGAGAGTGTTTATATTTAATGAATTTCGTCGCTTATTTTTATTCCTTTCAATATTGTCCATAAAATCTTCATTCGAAAATGGTGTAAATTTAAGGTAAGACTGTACGTATTGTGAAAAAAAAATTCTTTATTATTATAAAATTATGATTACTAGTATGATTTTTTCATTAATAATTTTCAATAAACTTAACATATAAATAAATATAAAATATATAATTAAACAATAAATGTAATCAATATCAGACAAATAATTTGACTTCAGCACGTCTGTTCTTCAGAACTTCATAAATTAACAAAATATAAAGAAACTTTTATTTTTCATCCAATATTCATAATTTATAGACCGGCTTTCTGCTCACCCATTGAATCGATCGCCCCGGTCAAGATTCCAGGCTCCGCCGCCGACACCAGAACCATTCTGGTTGAGGGGAGGCGGGCCGCCACCGCCGCCTGCGCCCGGCGTTGGACGCCCCGCCGTGAAGGACTCTGCTCGGAACTTGTTGAACATGAGCGGCGGCTTGAAGCTGGGCGGCCCAACAGGTTTCCTCTGTCCAGGGTCGTCGCTGATTGGACAAAAGAAGTTTTACTAAGTGTAATCGGTGAGTTATAGAATTAACAGCATTGGCCATTCTTCTCGAAAGTATGTGTTTCTTTATATTTTATGGACCACGCATGAGTTATAGCAAATATTTACTTGGGGACGCTCCTGCTCATAGAGTAATAATACATAGTGATAGGGTAATTATTACTCTATGCTCCTGCTAGCATTAAATTTTCAGACCTGCCATACGTGAAAGGACTGAAATCCTTAAATTTCCCGGCTTCAAGTGCTTGAAACCTAGATACTTGTTTGGACTCTTTGTCCCGCC
>JAUZND010030592.1:0-23019 GCA_034780555.1 Coelogynopora nodosa
AAAATCTCAGAACTAGATTTGTCGTAATTAGCGCGCTTGTGAACTGGGATTACTTGTGAAGTGGGACTACTTGTGAACATCATTGATAACGTCGATGGGAAGTGGGAAACAGCCGTAAAATGTTATATCGTTGTTTTAATTTACATTTTAGTTTACTAAATGTTTCGTTATATAACTCTCATTTTGAGTCTCCAGTAACGGTGGGTCTAGATGGTAACGGGGGCTCCAGTGGATACCAATTCATTGTAACTCAGATTAAATAGACCTATTCTCACCTCCTATTTGTTGATGGGGTATTATATACTTAACAAATTTTAAATCATATTTCACTCTTATTGCATGAGCATGCGAAATGGATGAGTATGGTGAGGAACATATATTTATACACACATTTGTTTAGCGTTTTATTTTATATATCTAAAATATTTATTGCAAATACTATTGTGGTATTATTTATCTTATTAAAATATTATAATTGCAAAGAATATTATACCTGGCTAGGTTTATTTAATTTGACTTTGGTCCTTATTGTGCCGCAACGATTTCGAGCGTTCGGTGCATTTTCATTCTCAATTCGGTAGTCTTATTTAAATGACACCTCACCCCTAAATCGGAACACAAATGACGATCAATTGTAGGATGGGATAGATTTAAGCACTTCATTAATTGATTAATATTAAAGTTAATGAAACAATGCGCTACGTTGTGACGTTTGCCACAATATATTATGATGTCTTTTGATGGAATAATATTAATATCTGAATGGGTAATAACAGTTGGGCTTATAATAGTTAGATTATAACAATGTATGGAAACGTGGAGAGGGGATAATTCACCCTAAGCTTTGATTGGATAACAAAAACAAGCTTTCACAAAATTGGAACGGATTACAGTTGAAGTGGCATTTATCATGAAAAATGAGACGAAATTGAAAAATCTGTTGCCAATAGAAACAAGAATAAATAATTACAAATGTAAGTGGAAAACTTAGTTCGCATACAACAACTTCATTGAATGAAGATCGACTTCCTTGTCACTGCTGCCTGCTGCTGTATCAATTTCATGTATATGGCTATACCGTGACATTTTTCAAAATTTATGTTGTGATTTGTTTGAGTGAATTAAAGACTAATAGTATCTACACGAAAGAATCGTAACAAACCTGCCGATGTAATCTTCACGTTAAAATGTCATCTGAATCGTGGGGCGCAGTGGTCAGCGATGGCTGGTTCCATGTCGCATCCAATCTGGTCAAAGTGGTCTTCCTCATTCGCTGCGTTAGTACTAACTTTGCATTGATATAACTGTTATTTTTAGTTGTTACTATATTGCAGTTAGCTTAATCTATATATTATAAGTATGTGTTTATTAATTATAGTATGTTTCAGTTATCAAAATTATTTTTGCTACCAACAGATAATCATATCTTTAAATTCGTAATTTTTATTAGAATATAATAATAATAAGCCTAACATGACAAACATGTATGATAAACCTAAGTATGACAAACACCAGGAAATGGTAAGCTACAGGGCAAATTGAAAATGTTCTTTTTAAATAGTACATAATTAGTCAGATATAATAGTAATATATATGTACGAAAATACATTTAGTATAGTAGTAATATGTTTACAATAATGTTGAAACAAAAAATAAATAAGATATAATATGTACGAGATGTTATAATCACTAAATAGGTTGTGTGCATATGACGTAAATTTTTTTTTGTAATAATTTTTAAAATTATGATTTATTGGATTACGTTCGTCATGGAATGCTTTTAGATAGTGTATGTAGATATTTATGGTTAATGACAAATTGCAAACGACAATTTAAAATTGATTAGCATTATATTAACAAACGTTTTGTGTAAAACCTATGACCAACATTTTCGAAATATTGTGTTTACTGAGCAGTTTTTTATATCTAAATGAAATAATACAAAATAAAATTAATTACAATTTCTTCCTGAAGTTCCATAATTTTATTTTTCAATAACAAAAAATATTTGTGGTACAAAAAGGAATTAACTGCTTTTAGAGAGGGATCCTTAATGCTGCTGAAATAAAACAAAACAGTATTCTATAACCTATAATAGTAATATGAATAGTGGTACGCATAGTTTAAAATGATTGATTTAAATGTACTACATACAAATCTCGCTTGAAGAGTAACGTTTTATGTGTATGGATTAAAATGTTTTAAATCAGCATATGAAACTAATTTATGCAATATTCAAAAATGTTGATTAACTCATTATATATGCATGTTTTGTGACGTTATACAGACTGGGTTATAGTAAAAAAAATTAAGATTTTTAAAAATGTTTAATTTTATGTTTCGTTATCATTGAAATTATTATGTTTATTATAAATCACTAATTATAAAGTAACGGTATGTATATTTGCTATTTGTACGTCTCAACACTGTTCCACAAAGCTTTATGTAAATATGTAAATTGTACAATTTTCTTTCATTTGTCTGAATGTTTTAGTGAATAACATATTTATAAGTAGGCCTATTGTTATTTATTAACACCTTTAGAAGTCCTATATGATTGTATTAATTATTTATTTACTTTCGCGATTACTTTTGCGATTAACTACTTAATTTAATAAAAAGCTAAAATTGAAATATGTATCGAGTTGTTCGAAATACCTACCATATAAATTAGTAAGTGTTAGTCGTAAAATGATGTTTGTTTATGGAACTGGAATTGATATTAATATTTTCTATTCGTTTTTCTTACACTTCCTTCCCCTGTTCAACATTGAACGATTTTCTGTCAGTTGCCTTGGTAACAAAAGTTAGAATGAAATATAATCCAGTTTTAAGTTTAGTCTCATTACTTGAATGCAGTTCAGGAACTTATTTAGAAAATGCACTTCCGCTAAAGTTGTAAATTAAGTAAATTATATTCATAACAACAGGAAAGCTATATTACCTTTTTACCTCATTGTTGGGTAAATATCATACATGATAATGGGAATATATATGAGTTCGTCATTGCAGGATAATTAGTTAAATCACTTATATAAATGATGCTCTTTGTTTTACGTGGTTGTTTATATCGGTCTAGGCTTAGGTGTAAGAAATAGTAAACTTGTATATTATATAGTTAACTACATAACGTTACTGTAGGTGTACATTATTGTGAACATAAAAAAATTTGACGGTATAATCAGTATTTACGTTGATTTTTTACATTGATTTATTACGTTGACATATTTTTCCCGTTAATTTATTTATAAATCGTTTCACGTAAAAAATGCATTACAATGAATATAATTGTAAACCACTTTAGTAAATCATACATTTCTATATTCACACTTATTTTGCTACAATGAAAATTAGCTATTTATTCCATATAATGTGGTTCATAGTTCATTTATTTAAAAATATAAATAAATAGTCAAATGTTCAAAATGCAAATATGATTAATTGTTACTGTTAATATATTAAATAAATTTTAAATGAGAAGTTTTAATTTTTTTTTTTTTTTTACTTAAATCAAAATCATTTAGTAACGGTATGTGATATTTTCAAACATTTAGGACAGATGTATAAATTAAATCTTTATTCGTATTTCATACATCAATTTTACATAAGTGCAAAAAGTATGTTTATTTTTTATTTGGTTTATTTGAAGCATTAAATTGTTTTTATATTAATTAAAAGTTTAATATATGCGAACAATTATCAATTATAATTCAATCGAACTCATACAACTTGGTATATTAATATCAAAGCTCAACAGTAACTTTTAATAATACGTTTTTTCATTTAGCTAAATTGTCCCAGTTTAAGAGCCGGTATCTCTATTTCATCTATTATGATACATTTAACTCAAACAACGAAAGGGTATATAATGTTTATTCTATTCAATTGATACCATGGTAACACACTCGTTATAACAGAGAACCGTCTAAAAACTCTTACAAATTAGTGTAAAATCCAGGTTTACTCAATCGGCCGTATACTTCATGATCTACTGATGAAAATATTTTCTGATATAGGGTGTGGGGGTAGAAGTTTAATTTCCTGTTTTTTGAGGAAGCTTTTATTGTAACTATTGATCGGGCCTTTTATTTAATGTATGTCACAACCCCTTTGGTTGGTTTTTCCTCTTTTCAGATTGCACACTATGAACGGCGGATCAGTGGTCTAGAGTCTGATCTCCAAGAATCTGAGAACAAAAATAAGCGGACGGCAGAGGAGGTATGCTTTCTATCGTCATTATGTGCCGTTATGTGACATTATAGATTTCTTGCCACATATTATATTGGTAGGCCTTTCAGTTCAGCGCAATTCAGGGCTCCGTTAAATATAAGATACGAAGTATCATCTGTCTATTATGTCCATTGATGTTATGTTATGTATATTATGTTTTTTATCTTTTAATTATATTTATACTATTAAATGTATAATCATTTAATTATCTAAGCATTTAATTAACATTTGATACATAGTTACATATTATATATAACATTACGTACATTTATATAATATAACCATATTGTATTAGTTAGCTTTAATTAATCTTGTTGAAAAACTAATTAAAGTATTGCGAAGAAAAATGCATAAATTTCCAAATGAATTCTATATGTGTTATGTAACATGCATATTTTGAAATTCTTAAAAAAAATCAAGGCCATTCATAAAAAAGGCCACTGAGAATAACGATTATTGTGAAGTACATATTATTAAATTAACATTTAATAAAAGGCTCGAAACATTATAATTGGCAATCTGGCCTTTATACACTATTCCTTTTCACTATTCGACGTCACCCTGAAAGACTCGTGACCTGCAAGGCAGACTACTAGACGCTCAGAATTGCACCCAGGCAGAGCAGGAACTCGTCATGTCAGAGATGCGACGACGCGATGACGTCATCGAACAGTTGCGACAGGATCTGATAAGATTGGAGGCCTATCACGACGGGTCGTCTGGCGAGGTCAGTTGGTTCATTGATGGAAAGAGAGATCTCTTTATTATTATATCATACAATTATGCCTACAGTTGCGATTGTTTTTTAAGAATGAATATTTCACGTTAGTAGGATATTTTTTCGTTTTTATATTTTATATTGTAGGTGCTATTTAGGTGCGATTTAGGTGCTATTTAGGTCCTATTTAGATTTAAACTTTCATTTAAATGTCGTTATATTTCTGTTTTGACTTATTGAATTATGTAATTATTCACTTGATTAGCGATGTATATATTCATGCTTGTATAATGAATTGATCACATGAAACATAATAACTAAATACTTAATATATGTCGTAGCTATATTTCATCGTCTCAATACCTGTTTTGTTATCAACAATGTTTTCATAACGTGTTATTTATTACGGATATAAAATAAAATGGTCACGTTTTCTATATTTTGGTTACTTGTTTTTTTTTAGATTGAACGTGCAGATATTCAAGTGAAGTCGCTGGAAGAATTGTTAAAGAAAAAGTCCGAAGAGGTAAATATCACATTCGAAAGAATAAAGCTATTTATTATATATTAAATTTGTAATCAATGAGATTATAATGTCAAGGTCAGTTTACAATATTTTCTAATATACTAAAAACATATTGTATACATTTAAATTTCATTAAACTTTTCAATGAAGATCTTTGAATATGAAGCACTATAATTATAGAAATGAGCAATTTATAGCAATATAAGATATTAGCAATTTAACAAGTAATATTTCATGATCACAAAATATGTATATTTATATCCGGAATCCACCCACATACGTTGCGCCCCGGTTCATCTGCCTTTTTCCTTAATTCATTGAGCTCTCCGACTGGGAGCGTCGCTGTCTCTCTGCCGAACAAGAACTCTCCGTGTGGCGACGCGGTCAGTCCGAAGAGCGGACCGTCGGAGGCGGAAGTGGAGGTGGAGACGACGGCGGTGCGGGCAGCGCATCAGTTGCCATCCGCAGTCTGGAAGAGGGGCTTGCGCGAGCACGCGGGGAGCAGAACTCCACCCTGGCTGAGCTGCGCCAGCTGACTGACCGACTCCAGCGCAGTGAGGTCCATGCTGCTGAGGCCAGGGAGGCGCTCAGAGTTGAGGTTGGTCCTGTTATGATTGGGCTGTGTGTGGTGTTGTGATTGACTATAGATGCTGGGTATGCGTGCTGGGTGGGACCCGTTTGGGTGGATGAAGTGTTAGAATTTATTGCGATGGAGACAAAGAGTTTTTCACGCGTTGTATACTTGAGGAGACTGTAATGCGACGGATTTAGGGTATGTTGTTGTGAGGAGTGAATTTTCGGTGGTTGATTGTTGTGGAAAGAAGTTTATGTGTGAGACTGAATGATAGACAATGTTTTTGTATTGGTAGATTTGAATGTGAGTTTGTAATTGTTGTCGTCAAGATCGTTAGTATTTGATATTGGATGTGCATATTATGTTTGTTTATGATGTTGCGCTTGAGTTAGGTTATGTTACTAAGGTGGTTGTATTATATATTGTTATACAGGTATATAGGTACTTAGCTTTTATAAGTTATTCGGTTTATATATAGTTAACACTTTTAAGCTGAAAAGACGAATAACATTGCGGTTAGACATTGTATATGGATAGAACTTTGCCAATTTTAGTCGTCTTGTGTTAAAATATGTCGTTGGAATGAAAATATATGTTGAAACTGCATAACTTCTCAGACCTTCATTTATTGATTTAAACTTTTAATAATTTATAATATTTTGTAATGCAGAATCTCTCTCGAAGCATTTTTTGTACATACAATAATAACATATAATTATTATAGTTAATGTATGTACGATGTTGCTACTACTACTATAACTAATAATTATTATTTAGTATTTTTAAATTACGGTGCAACATTTAAAATCCCAGTTTTGTTCATGAAACTTTTTTATAGTATCTAGTTATTAACATGACGTAAACAACATTAAGCTAGTCATAAAATAATATTCAAATTGATTTTTCTCGTTCGGTTTTTGAGTTTGTTAACTGCTTATACAATTAATGTTTCCTTTCTACTCCGCGCGCTTTCTGCCTATCACTCTTATTTATTATTTATCTCAATTTTGTTTCGGTCTAATTAACTAAAATGTGGAATTTTCAGCGTTTATTGCTGTAGCCTACATTATAATAATTTTATTTATTTTGACAACTTAAATTATTTAAGAATCAGGCTATCGATGATGGATGGTAAATTTCTCCCTCACTCTCCTTATCGCCCTATAATATTACACTATATCCTATTGCCCCTATTTTTTGTCTATCTACCGTTTAAAATGTCTGCATAAGTATATTAATACTTTACCATTTTATCGGAAAAGAAGATTAAGACTAAAGGTTAAGAATGCTGATTATACATTAATAAAGGAAGTTTTCGTTTTATAAACAAATACTATTAAAAATGTATAATGAATTATATTTAAATGTTCGACAACTAATTTGATTGCATGGTATGATACAACATGCGATAGTAGCTGTAAGACATCATCTCCCCTTCCCACACTTTACTTAGCTGTCTCTCGCCTATACTTCTCTGTCTTTCTCGATAACAATTTAACCTGAAAGAAAACATGTTCCGAATTCAACCTGACTTTCTTTTTTCATCAACTTGTCCTCCGTGTTTGAAGAGGCTCTCTCATTTAATCTCCCTTCTCTCCGTCTCATCAGAGGACCTTTCCTTCACTCCCCCCCCCATCTATCTCTAATTCCCTAACTCCCTCTCTATCTCGCTCCACCCCTGCACCACCACCCGCAGGTCGCTGGCCGGCAGGAGCTGGTGGCCCGCAGCCGCCAAGAAGCCGCGGATCTCGATGATCGGGCGCGTGAGGCGGTGAGGACCGTCCAAGAGCACGCCGACACGATCAGGCGGCTGCGTGAGGAGGTCAAGACGTCCAACGGACGGGTGAGGGTTGGCTTGGCTTGCAGCACAGGTGGCGTGTTCGGCTAACTGTTGTTAGTATAAGGTGTCTGCGTTGTTCTGGTGGTGATATTGGGAGGTTTAAGTGAAGCAGATTGCGTGCGCGTCTAGCGTTGCAGTTAGAGTGCTCGTCTGCTCAATTGTTTGTGTTGGGAAAGGTATGCTAGTTTTGAATGAAATCAGGCTTATAGAGAGCGCGATTTTTATGAAATAATATTATTGATACAACTCGTGGTAAATGCGAGAAGCAGTTTCCGCAGGGTATATTTATTTTGTTTCCAGTTAAGTTTTAAAATGATTAAATTAACAAAAACATATAAAACTAGATATGGTTTTTTGTATGTATTTATTTACTATGTATTTTATTCATGCATATACGTTTTTTTACTGTTTAAAAGTATTAAAATTAATTAAATAGATGTAAATATAATATACACGAAGATGTAAAAATTGCTAGGTATCCTTGGGAAATATAATACATAATCTTTTCATTATCTTTCGAAAAATTAAGCTGATTTGATTATTAGATTTACCGTTGGAACATTACAATATTGTAGTATATAACTGATTAACAAAATAAAATATTATACCCAATACAAAAGCTGTAAATTGTAGCGTAATTTAATGTTTTCATTGTAATGAGTGATTCAGTGCAGGCTTACTGTTCAAGTATTACGGACTGAGCATGTGTTCCTCTTTCGAGAGGTCAGATTAATATATTGAAGCCTTATAATCCATGAAAATAGTATGTTATATCATATTATTAGCATCAATTAGACACTGAAGATAAAATCAAAACTAATTTATTTGCATAGAGTCCATCGACCATATGATCGACCATAAGTCCATCATATACCATATTATATTGTTTTCCTATATTGTATGTAACGACAAATCATTTATTGAATTTTCCACTATAAAACTTGTAAGTTTAGTAAATAAATATTTTTGTTGTTCATGGAAAACGTATTTTGCTACCAATTGGTATGCTTATCACATACAGTGTTGTCCGGGTGGAATATATTATATAGTTCTCATTAACATATCTGCTGATATAAGTTTACTATTAGTTTTTGCGTTGATAAAATATTGTTATTAACTTTGTTGGTTTTATCCGATGTCTCCTTCCGTTTGTTCATTATTTTAATTCTTAATCCGTGAAAAATATTTACTTTATCATTATATAAATTATAGCTATAATAGAATACTTAATTACTAACACGCTATGTTATCTTTAATAAAAACGACGCATGCACTTTTCGTATCTCTTTATCGAAGCTACTATTTATTGTAGCTACTATGTTAGATATCATGATACTTTACATTTGCTATATTTTTATTAAATTTTTGTTTGCTAGCTTGCTTTTCTCGGATAAATTTAGGTAATGTAATATATTGTTTGCTAACATTAGATTGTTGGTTATTTATCGATACTGTTCTGAATAATCTGGACTTATCTAGATATAAAAACACTGCTTATTTTTAAAGGACTCGTTTATGGTTGGTGAAATAAATTATGAGTACAACACTTTTAAATGAAATCTTCGAAGGAAAAACATAAATCAATATATTGATTTACACCCATTCCAATAGGAATGGGGAATAATTTAATGGAAACGGTTACACTCGTTAGTGAAAAAATAAACTAACAACGACACAAAGTATACCAAACAAAGGTAAACGAATTAGATATATGCGTGTATTTCTCTAGTAGATCTGGCATCCAGTCCATTTCTAAGCTGAATTATTATGTGAATATTGTCAAACGTTTCACCACAAGAATCACGCATTTTAACACTCCCAGAAGAATGCAGTCCACTGCTCGCTATGCACCGCACCACACCACACCACGCCCACGTCACATATTCTTCCCCCACCCTTCTATCACGTCCGATAATATTCGCCATACTTGTTGATGAATAGGCTGAACTTGTTGACCAGTCTCTTCTGGTAGCGCAGCTCCAGCAGGTAGTGGAGTTCATTGAGGTTCTGATAGTAGATGAGTTCGTCAATGTTGCGCTCGCGCTGACTGATCCGCCGCAGCTGACCACCGATCCGGTCGACGATGCAGGGCTTTGTTCGAATCCGGCGGGCCCCCTGAATGGGACAGCCGCCGGTGTTTATTTGCGACCGCTTCATATTTTCCATATCAGCCTTCAGTTTGGTCAGTTTTCTATCTTGAAGTTGTATTATCTTTGTTAGTTCACTTTCCTTGCTTGCATTACAATTTGTGTCGCCAATATCCTTTCCATATATTTCGTTGTTTAATTTACTGTGTCGAAGGGTTTTGGTTGGCACATACTTTGTATTTGATGTTTTATTAGGTGGATTTCTTGTATAATTTGACTGGCGATTTTTTTCTATAAATTTATGCATTACCTCTTTTCAGTAACGGTATTATTTGCAATAATATGTTGCTTTTTAATTGTATATGTATATATAGATGTATAAATTTTGGCTGAATATTGTATTGTTATAAGTTGGCATCTATTTCTATTTCAGAATTAAATGTTAATTGGTAATTTATTGATTAAATCAATTTTTAAAATTGCTTAATCATTAAACCACTTTATTACTGGCAGTAAACCGCAAGTAAACTGTTGATTTCTTAGTTTTTACTTTTTTATTGAAACTATTCTGGTCAGGAGACTGGCTCTATATAGCACTTAGACAAACAATACCTAAAAAAACATTTAAATTGTGCTTCAATAAACTTATCCAACTAAACATTATCATATTTTGTAAAGGTTGTATCGTTTAAAAATGAATATCGATATACTATATTCGTTATTGGTATTCATTGATGTGATAATAGTTATGATACTTCTTATGTGTATGTTTTTTCAGATCATTTTTTAATAAAATTAATAAATAATTAGATTTTAGCAAAATATAATATTATTTATAGTCACGGTTAGTGATGTCCATTTAACGAACAACAACAATCTTTAAAAAACTTGTCATTGTTATAGTAAGGCTCAACGTAGTCATGTTGTTGCTTACGAGAACTATTATCCATGACAGGCTTGTTAAACTGGAGAGGAACACTGTCCCTGACCAGGTATGGAATGTTATTGTTATAGCGGCAACAAGCGTTTTCAAAGCGATCATTTATGTTAGTATTCTTGTAGAACTCATTGTTCTTGCCAATTGGTTGAGTAGAGTTATGGCATTCACTTAAAAAACTATTAAAACAAGGATTATTTACATTGGAATTGCAGTAAGGTAGTGTGCGATCTGACACATGAGCGAAATCATAACCGGACTTAAACCCGTCTCGGGGGAAATGCCCGTTTTCGTGGTGTGTCTGGTGACATCGTTGACGGCAGGGCCTTTGGCTTTGGCTCGTTGGCTTTCCATGATATGCTGGCTTGCCACGCAGCGATCTGGTTGAATCATCTCTTGAGGTCCGGAATCGATTGCAACTATTGCTGCCTCCCCCATTCAAAGCACAAGCACCACTGTCAGGAAACAAGTGATTTGCGTAAAGATTCTTGTTAATTCTATTCTCAACCTCGTCAAGTACTTCATCGAGCATTTTTATGTCGGTAAGATCAACGGATATCTCTCCGAATCGTTTCAGTTCGGCTATCCCTTCACTCTTAACAGTTGGCCTACCGGGGAATGCATTGGATTTATTATTCAAGGATTGTTGGAATATCTTTTCTGCTTGCTTACCACGTTCTTTTTGAGGATTTCTTTTCGTTAGGAATATAGAAGTGTCATCACTATCGTCGTCATCAGAAGAAGAATCTGTGTCACTGTTATTACACGCATTTGTATATGGTTTCTTTCTATTGGATTTATTTGTTTGTCTTACTTCTCTTTTCATTTGTGTATTTTTTGAATGTGGAGTAGTATTGTTCCACATAGATTTCTCACCATGTGTTTGTTGTATTAATTGTTCTCGCGTATTAAATTTACTGCTATGTTTCACATGTTTGGAGTTTTTTAATAGCCACGAATTAAAATCGTGTTCACTAAATGGCCCAGTTGACTTGTTTTCTTTAATAGAATTAAGTTTAAATTTAGGCTTAAACATGATGCCTGCGCTTAATTATTTAATAAAACTTATTGGTATGACTGATCACATATTCATAATTTTTAAAACTAGAACGTCCGTTTCAAAAACATGAATTGTTCCGTAGATTTTTTCTATAATACAATTAAACGACATTTTTTATTCAAAATATTCAGATTTTCTTAATTATTAAATATAAGTTTTTACAAATACATTCAGTTTATATTTTAGTTCATGTATTGTATTTATACATTTATTCAATATCGTAATGATTCAATTTAATCATAAATATTGATTTATCCTTGCATTAATCTAGATTTGTATTTAAATATTTAAAAGGTTTTGTCACTTTTAATAATGTAATTTCAGTGGATACAGCAAAAAATTACGTTAATCGATAATATCCTTGTTTATAATCAATTTATAAGCATGCAACTTTTGCTCAGTAGATTGATGTGTTAATTATTATTAAAAAATTAAAGTAAACTATGAACTATAGAGAAACTTTTGCCACCATGCACAATCATGTTTAATGCTATATAAGTTGTTCATCAGAAGTGAACCTTTGCTCAAACAGTCTACTCAATTGTTTATTGAATATGTCTCCCATTGGGTCTATAATCTGTACATATCTCATTTTTGTTCTGACTGTACATCATTCTGCATAGTTTCTATTATAGCGCTTAACGTCTGACACTATTACATAACCTTAAACAGCTTATTTCAATTTTTCATAGCCGCCTTCTACAATTAAAAATTTTATTGAAAATTAGTAAGTGCTCTTATAAGTGCACGATTTAAAATGAAATAATTCATAACAAAATCAATTATTAATTTTTTTTAAAGTTTGGATAACAAAAGCATCCTTTAACACTTACTAATACCTACTTGGAGTCGACCCTTTTATTGTATAGAAGAATTTAAAATGGCCTACTGAAAATCAAGTCGGACATCTACGCTGTTTGACATTTTAACAACCCCCTCTCCTTAAAAATTCCACAGTTTCCCCAATTTCCTAATAAATGCGGTTTACATATTCGTTTGGACAACATTAGTTGTCCAACGTTATTTTTATATATATATATATAGTTATTTTGAAACGAATATTATATTTATTACAAACATTGTTAAGTTTTGTGTTAAACATGAATTGGGTTATATTATCAACTGTGTTTCTGCATGATAGACATTTGTTTTTATTTTTATTGAAAATAATAACACTTTAAACAGAAAGATTAGTTTGTGTTATACTTTCCCATTGTGTATAACCCAAACTGATTTTTCTTTGAATACAAAATAAGTTTAAACGATGTTTATAGTGGAAACAAATTAAGTTTCCCATATTTAAATGTTTCTATGGTATGTTTGAATGATGTAATCAACGAAGTTATCAATCATATCATTATTAATTCGTACAGACTGAGATGGTGCTGCCATAGTAGTGCGAAGTTTGTTCAGCTTATTGATCAATTCATGTTTTGCTTTTAATGTTAGTTCGTTGTTTTCGTTTAGTTTAAAAACATCTTTTTCCGTTACAAATTCAAAATTTTGACCGTCCGATATAGTATTATGTAAGTCATTCAATAATGTTGAAATTCTTTTAGTAGTATCAATGGATGGCCTCGTTTTTTTTTTGATTTTCTTATAGTTAACTGCCGAAAACGGTTGGTCCCCTTTATTGAAATATTCAAGAGGGCAATCGCAATTTTTTGATTTGATTGTTTTTGATGTACCATTTTTCAATTGATCTGCTACTATTTTGTTTTGCTGTGGAGTGTGAGAAATATACTCTTGGACTGGTTCATTTTTTATTAGTGCTTCCGTTGTCGTTATTGGCTGCGATTTGTCCATTTGATCTGACTGTAAGGAATCTATATATTTATTTTGTTTTGGTTTTGACGGCTGTTTTTGGGGTTTTTTATCGGTTGAAAAACAAGACGATTTCTTTTTACGTCTATTTTGTGTATTTTCATTTTTGATATGTTTTAATTGTGTTTCTCTACTTTCTTTTCCACTTGTAGGTCTATAAAGGGCTTCGCTTATTTGGTGGGGGCTTTTTGTTTCCATATTATATATATCTTTCAAATTTCTTTTAATATTGTCTGAATATGGTTCGCTTCGAATATTGTTAACAGTTTTTTCCGGTTTACAATTTTCTTTTTTTACAATTTGTTCAGGTGTATCGAGTCTTTCGTTTTTGTGGATGATCTGTTTTGTTTCCAATCCTCTCTCATAATTTTCTTTTGACAGTCCAGAATCTTCGTTTTCAATATTTTCCTGCTTAGTGTGTGAAATATACTCTTGAACTATTTCATTTTTTAAAAGTGTTTCCGTTGTCGTTATCGACGATTTGTCGTCCATTTGACCTGACTGTAAGGAATCTATATATTTATTTTGTTTTGGTTTTGACTGCTGTTTTTGGTTTTTTTTATCGGTTGAAAAATAAGTTTCGTTACTTTCTTTTCCACTGATAGGTCCCTGAAGGGCTTCGCCTATTTGAAGGATGCATTTTGTTCCTATATTATTTATATCTTTTAAGTTTCTTTTAAAATTGTTTAAATATGGTTCGCTGCTAATATTGTTAACGGTTTTTTCCGGTTTATAATCTTCTTTTTTTACAATTTGTTTAGGTGTATCGAGTCTTTCGTTTTTGTGAATGATCTGATTTTTATTCAATCCTCTCTCATGGTCTTCTTTTGACAGCCCAGACTCTTCGTTCTCGGTATTCTTTATCCTTGGCGATAGTACAATAGCTATATATTTTGTATTGATTTCTGCTAGTTTTTCATCATCTGTAAGCTCTTTATTTTTATTTGCCTTAAACGAATTTGTAGATTTATCTGTTTTTCTGATGTTTCTTTGATGCTGAAATAATTGAAAATTATCTTTTGTTTTCATAATTTTTTCGTGACCTCCTTTTGACAATCCAGACTCTTCGTTTTCGGAATTTTCCGGTGAAGTGTGACAAATATATTCTGGGACTGTTTTATTTTTTAATAGTGCTTCCGTTGTCGTTATTGGCTGCGATTTGTTCATTTGATCTGACTGTAAGGAATCTATATATTTATTTTGTTTTAGTTTTGACGGCTGTTTACGGGTTTTTTTATTGGTTGAAAAACAAGACGATTTTTTTTTGCATCTTTTTTTTATATATTGATTTTTAATATGTTTTGGTTGTGTATCTCTACTTTCTTTTCCACTGGTAGGTTTCTGAAGGACTTCGCTTATTTGAAGGAGGCATTTTGTTTTCATTTTATTTATATCTTTCCAGTTTCTTTTAAAATTGTTTAAATATGGTTCGCTTTGAATATTGTTAACAGTTTTTTCCGGTTTACAATCTTTTTGTTTTACCGACTCCCTATTGTCGGTATTGTTTGTACTTGGCAAAATTCCTATAGCTTGATATTTTGCTTTGATTTTTGCTACTGTTTCAGAAGCTGTAGTCTGTTTATTTATATCTGCGAAAAATATTTTTTTATTCTGAAATAATCGTGAATCATCACTTACATTGTTCGTTGTTTGTTGCTCAATATTCAAAGCATGATTTAGAGTTCCAAAAATGACTTTTTTTAATTTGATTATATTTGTAGAAGATTCAACGGCTTGTTTCTCTTGTACACTTGTCAGTTCTTTTTCAAATCCTAATATTGTTGTCTGCATGTCATCCAGAACATATGATGGCAAAGAAAATCGTTCTTTATTCTTTTTACATATTCTGTCATTTGAAACATTTAAACCAATTTTCTGCTTGGCTGCTCTTGTAATTCCATTTTCATTATTATAAATTACACACTTCACATTTTGACTGTCTATATACTTTTGGTATGCCTTGATGTCTCTTTTAGCAGTCATTTGTGCATTAATATGTTTTTTTTGCAGATATGTCTGGTTTATTTCTTGTTTATAAATTGAATTAAATTTAATCATACTTTTTTCTACAGCAGCGTGTGTAGCTAAACGAAAAGTATTTAAATACTTTGTATCATAGTTGCATGGTATATATGAATCAATAGCTTTCGTATAGGCTTCTTTGTATACATATTTTGCATAATGCCTTGCTTTTATATATGCCGTATCTTTTCCGATATATTTATTGCTCATTGAATACATTTTCTGTTGTGCCGTTACTGCTAATTGCCTGGCAATTTTATCAGCAGCGGCTCTAAATAATTTGTCTTTGGGCAATTTTCTAAACGTGTCACCAGTTTTCTTTTTATTTAAACTGCAACACCAACGGGAATTCCCTGTAATGGTCAACGAATCCGTTGAGCTAAATCGTGTTGTTGCTGTATTTGGTTCTTTCCGCAAGTTTTGCTTATTTTTCAAAACATACTGGTACATAATTTGTATATACACTTGTCCGTTCTCTTGTCGTGTAGAAATCTATGCAGTATATGTTTACAGTTAACGAGAGCTTGTTCATTCACATTTTCTTTTATTTCGTGGAATTTGTTAGGGTAAACAGCCAAGTTCCTCAGTCTTAATCATTTTCAACATCAATTAATAATACATGATAATTATACTTCGCTTAAGGTTGCTATTATCATAATTGCTTTCCTTTTATACAAATATGGCATTATAGATTATTCAAATTATTGATTAAGTATTTGATTATTCAAAATTATTCAAAATGATTGATGATGGAATCTATGATATGGTATGAACATCTATTGATGATAAGTGTACGTTATTATACTCTGAGGATATAAATGCTCAGAATATACGAGCCGTAGGCGACTAGATATGGATCATTTTATCCGACATAGAGAACAATAATATTTTTATCTAACTTAAAAGAATCGATATAATTTATTCTCCGCCGGAATAATCAATAGCATTTATTCTCCGCCATTTTAGAAATTTATTATTTTGTTGTTAAATAAAAGTTGTCAAAATAGTATGTTTTAGAAAAATTGCGTTCCTTTTACTGTGCTATGGTAACGATTTAGTAATACATTCCGCGTTTGAAATTGAGACCATTGTGTAGATCATAAAGATTTAAAGATCACTATAAAAATAATGAATAAATGTCTCTTTCATTTATTGTCAAATGTGCCGTGTTTTTTTATCTTGCAAATTAAAAAAGAGTCAAGAAAAGTAAAAAGTATTCAGAAAAGTAATACTTTTCATTTAAATTTCAAATCATTAAAGTCCACTTTTCAATACGAGCATAGCAAACAGATACATATATAAACATATATTATAGGCAAATAGTTAAGGTTATATGACATCAAACCAAATCTGAGCGGTAATATGAGTCCTCAATATTCGTCCAAATATGAAAAATATCCTGTAATTTATGATATTGATAAGGCTGCAACAACATCAATTGTTAAGCTAATTAAAAATATATTTTGGACCATAAAAGTAGCTAAATATTGTTCGAATATTAAAAAACAAAACAATGACTACAAAAAAATGATATACATTAAGAATAATATTGATAAAAATAGCTTCAATTGTGCTCTAAGCAAATACACATACAAATCTTCCAACATGTCCATCAAAGGCTTAAAATGTAAATCAGGTCGTAATATGACTGACAAGGAAAATAAAATGAATTGTGGAACAGAAGCCTCCTTACATTGTAACGCAGACAATTACCCTCAGATAGAATATAAAAAGGCTTATCAATTATTTGATCAACAATTAAGTACTATTTGTTCATCCTTTGGGAAAATAGAAACATGTTGTATTACAAAACGAACGAGGCAATACATTATTGACGATTTCGCAAAATATTCAGCAAGAAATGCTGCTAGTAATATTTACATCCTTGTTTATTTAAAGTTTTTAAATAAAATTGGTAACGTTAAGGCGTGCGCATTTGCACGAAAAAACGCGATTAGTGCTTACGAAAAGACGTACAGAGCAACTAAACATTTTCTGAGTCATGAGGGAAAATACCATTCAGAGTCAATAGATAGAATTATAACTGACAAGTACTTAACTAAAGTCGGTCGTTTTTTGGATATGAAAGCAAAAATGAATTATTTCGAAAACAGTGAAATTAATGCTAGTTTTTCTGAAGATGTAAATTATTCCACAAAATTAAATGAAAGTATCGCAATTGAACAGATTGACCATGATATCACGTCTGATTTAAGGAAGAATAAAACAAAACATATAAGTGATGTAGGTGTACAGGTCGCATTTAATGAAGTCAAAATGGTTTCTTCAGAATCCTTAGTCATGCAATCAGATGAAGCAGAAAACTTAAAATATGAAACGGGCCTAAATAAATTATTACCAAAAACAATGATTTTTGGTGCCAGTAGGGATATTGACGAATACAATTTTCCTGACGTTATTAATAAGAGCAAACCAGCAACACCAACAGAATACCAGTTAAATTATAATAATATATCTGATCGTATTTTACAATTTGCAGATGATTTGACGAGAGAATTTTTTAACACTAAATCAGTGATTTCAACCGTTGAAATTGCCAAGGGTTTGATGTACCCGCCGGTTATACCAACCAATGAGGACAATAGTTCCCCAACGCGCAGTGTTTTAGTTACAAACTTTAATATTCTCAGTAAAAGAATATTTCACGATGAGTTTTGTGCTGCATCCAAAAAAGGGTTTGCTAACGGTGACAGAAGCGACAGTCTCGTAACGCCGGGGGCTGATGAACGAAAGTATCAAACTGAGAATAGCAGTTCGAAGGCGGGAGATACGTCGCAGTATGTGACATTAGACGAGTTTATGATGGACCCGTTGCTTGAGGACAGAGGCCGAGTGTACCGGCATCCAGCGACTGATCCATACCGCACACTATATTCAGGTAATTAAAAAGAGAAAGCAAGCTTTAAATTGGTCGACGTTTCAGGAGGACACAGACACAGGTGCGTGTCTTGTGAAAGAGAAATATTTTCCTGAAAAATCTACCAATTTAAAACTTGTTTTCTCTTTTTAATTATTCGCATCCACAAGTTTATTTCGTTTAACCTATTATTACTATAATCAGATGCAATTAAGGTCAATCAGACGGATTATGATGATGGGTGTCATACAAAAAAATTACCTAAATCTGTTTAATGCTGCATTTTTTGGTTTAAAAATATGTTAACAATATATTGTACATATTATATATGTATATATCATATCACAATTTGTTTTTCTGATGCGACCTACTTAATTACATATTATTTTTAATATAATATTGACACCCAAATTTTTTTTAAGATATAAGAAGCATATTTTTTGTTTATTCATAATGCATAAAAAACTGTATAATATTGTATTAGACAATTACAGTTTTATAGTAAGAAAATTCGGATGTTACATTAAAAAAAATGAATTCAATTTAATTATAAATATAAATATATACTTCGTCTAACTAGACACTTGTTTTGGGATATATTTTAGGAAAAATAAAATGCTAATTTCCTAATTTTACTTATTATATACTCAGCTGTCAACATATTGAAATACTAAATAAAACCGCTTTTATAAATATAATTGTAAACCCATCAATTATAAATGTGTAAGAAGAGTGTACATATAAACAATTTGAAACACTTGCAATGTGTCACAAGAAAATAATTTTCTAATCAGTAAATCTTTTAAAATAAAAAAAGCATAACATGATTAACAAAATTATCAGGGTGTCCACGCTCCTAAAATATCCTAAAATATCGTAAAATGTTGAGGGACTCTTAACATATCCTAAAATTTTGGCAAAGTCCACAATCATCCTAAAATATCCTAAAAATAATGTGGTGTAGAAAAAATATATATTCATATTTTTTCTTCAGTGGGATTTAAAGTGAGCTAATTTAAATATAATCTATTTTTAATTTGTTTTTAGTACCATATTATAGTTGTTTTCAATTTGATTCTATTGTAAATAGTTATTATTTTTTTATTTAAGAACATGAGATGTATATAGAGAATAAAAAAAACTTATAATTGGTTAATTCACAAAAGTAATGCTGAACTGCTTAAAAATTTTCTTTAAATAATCTAATATTACAAAAAAAAAAATTTAAATATCCTTAAAAAAGACTGAAAATATCCTTAAAATATCCTAACATTATGTTGGTCTAAAAGTCTGGACACCCTGAATTATACATATATGTATTGTAATTATCCTTTAAGTAACTGCATTAGAATAATTTCACATTTTAAACAGTCATGTCCATTCAATTTGATTGCTTTTAATCGTATAAGATGTACTGTACTCATTGTATAATTCTCAGTTTTACTTGCTGTATATTTCTGTCTGATAATGTTCAATGCTTCGACAAAAGTGCTCACACTAAAAATATTAATTGAATTGTCGTCTCTGTTTTGTATAGAATTTTTCGCTCTCTCAACTCTAATTTAGGTAATCACACTTGTAAAGGCTGCAATGGTGCCACTAGGCGTCCTCAAACTACAGTGTTACTGTAAAGTTATTATGTCTGACATAATTAATTAATACACCAATTATATGGACTTAAATGCCTGATTTATAGTCCTTAGTCTATACTCTATACGCGATTTGCTAATGTTGACTTATTAGATGTATGTTAAAAGTATACCAGTACATAATCAATATAAACCATAGCATAGGCCTATACTTACAATATACTTAAATATCAACTTTAAAAGTTGTTGAATGAATTATTGATTCATTCATTGATCCGATCTATATAGTTTTTTCGAAAATGAAAATATCTCTGCACAAATCACATATTTATCCAGGGTTGTCTATGAATGTAACTTATTTATATTTTAAAATAGCAAAAAACTGATAATAGCTATTTTCATGCAGGAGGGATGAACAAAAACTAAGGGAGAAAAAGCCTATTTGCTCCCAAATGAATTAAACTTTTCATTTTTAATACGCAGAAAAGCTAATCTACTGTATTAACTGTAATAGCATAATTAAATAACTGTATATTATAATAATACTATTTTATATTATTTATATTATGAATGAAAATAACATATTATCATAATATTAAAAAAATCAATAGATTAAATTGGAAATATAATAAAATTCAGTTTATTTCAAGTTGGACATTGTAATTGATTTATCTATTATTAAACGATAGATATCCTGTTTAACATTCTTTTCGTTTAATCTACGCTGACCAGGAGACTAAATGAAATCAGAATCATTATTGATTTTCGTTAGATAAATATGGTAAACCAACTGATTATAATCAGATTTCAATGATTTTCTGAATTTTTCACTCTCCAAGGCTTGTAGATTCTGAACACTGAAATCCTCTATAAATAAGTTATTTATAACATAATATACATAACAGGTATATTTTATTATTTTATTCAATCAGAGTTTTGTATTTAATATACATCTAAATAAAAAATAAAAAAAACTCTTATAACCCATTAATGAGACACCTGACAAGGCGGGTAAAGGTCGCCTTCAACTAAACCTTGTCCTAGTGTGGGGCAGCAGCTGCACTAGTATCTGTAGCTGGCGGAAGAGCCGAACCGTGCGGTCAACGGTGGCTTCAGAATAACAGGGTGGCAGGTCAGCGATCCTGACTTTGGCCCCTGCACTGCGGCAAGCAAGGCAACGGCAACCCAGCTTGTTTTCCCTCTGCCAAGAAAACCACAATGAAAGTCAGCAATCAACAGAAACCCATATGGATAACAGAAGGTGTGACCCCCAGGCCATCTGATACCCTACTTACTACTGGGGAAGAGCAACGTTACGGTCCTGATATCAGCCTATTAAATGACGCTACGGGAACAAAGCCGCAAGGAAGCCCTGGAGCTGATGCGACTGAGATTCAGCACTGGAGACTGAGCTGCAAAAAGAATAAAGCAAACAAAAGCATAGCCACGTGGAACGTTCGATCTATGTACCAAGGCAAACTCGAAACGGTAATTAAGGAAATGGACAACCTTCACATTGATGTCATGGGAATAGCAGAAATCAAATGGAAAGGAGCTGGGCACTTTACACACGGAAATCACAAGATCTTCTATGCAGGAAATGAAGAAGCTCGCAAGAACGGAGTAGCAATTATCTGCAGCAGAGAGGTGGCCCAATCAGTGCTTGGTTACAACCCAATCAATGAACGAATTATCACTGTCAGAATTCAAGGAAAACCGATAAACACAACCATCATCCAAGTGTACGCTCCAACAACAGCTGCAGAAGAAGAAGACATTGACACTTTCTATGCAGAGCTTCAACAAGCAGTCGACAGCACTCCCAATGGTGACATGCTAATGATAATGGGAGATTTCAACGCAAAGGTTGGCAAGACAGAGAAAAGTGAAGTCACAGGATGCTTTGGACTAGGAGTGAGAAATGACAATGGACAAAAACTGGTCAACTTCTGCGCAGAAAATGAACTTGTCATCACCAACACACTATTCAAACAGCCAAAGAGGAGACTTTACACCTGGACATCACCTTGTGGGCTCCATAGAAATCAGATTGACTACATCATCATCAAAATGAGATGGAGAAGTGCAGTACAAAACTCCAAAACCTTTCCAGGAGCAGACTGCCACACAGATCACGAACTTCTTTGCGCGAAAATCAAGCTCAAACTCAAAAGGACAAAGAAACACCCCCTACCAATCAGATATGATCTCCAAAACATCCAACCAGACTTTGCCGTCAATGTCAATAACCGTTTCGCTGAACTCCAACACCTTGAAATTGAAGATCCAAACATTCTGTGGGAGGAAACGAAGAAGGCGATCACTGATTGTGCAAAAAGCCATATCCCCAGGAAAAAACACGCTAAACGATCACCCTGGATTTCAGCAGAAACAATCAAAATAGCTGATGAGAGAAGAAACATGAAGGCCAAAAGACACCTGCCTGGATTCAAGGACCAGTACAAAAGTCTTTGCTCAAGATTCCAAAAATATGCAAGGAGGGATAAGGAGGAACACTATAAGAAGATCTGCTTAGAGCTGGAAACAAATAACAGAACAGGCAAATCTAGAGACCTTTTTAAGAATGTGAAAGATCTTAAAGGACACAGCAAAACCAAAACGAGTGCAGTGAAAAGTGAAGATGGTCACACCTTAACGGAAGCAGACGAAATTAAAACCAGGTGGAAAGAATACACTGAAAAACTCTACAAGAAAAATCCTGATTCCCTGACAA
>JAUZND010030603.1:0-23019 GCA_034780555.1 Coelogynopora nodosa
TTTATGTTTTTATTTTTAATTTTCTGTTCTTGTTTAATCTATAGTGACAGACAGTATGATTTCTCATATTATTACAAATATATTTTACATACTATACTATCTTTTCCAATTGATAAGTAACATTAATTTTCGATAATATTGTTTATTTTTATACTTTTTTGGGAATATTCAACTGCTTTTAATACGTTAACAGTAAGTATTATTGATAGATAGAAAAACCTAAAAAATAATTATAAACGCGACTAGGTAAACGATATCTAGAATTTATTTCGTTCTATTCCCACTACAATTAAATAGGCTACAAGTGGTTTATAAATGTTCATAATGATGCACATAAAGGCCATCCAGATTTTTTTGTATAAAAAATCCAATCGTTATCTAAATGTAGCTGTATATATTTAGTTTTCATAGTCTGCTTAATTAATTACACTTGATTTCGGTTGAAATAACCACAAACTACAAATAAATGGACATACATAATTATATTCACTGTTTCTGGTTGTATCTGTTGATCCCACGAATTCAGCCGTGACTTATATAGAACTGACGTAACCGAACATAATTAAAAGTGCCTATTGCCCGAGAATGATTAAAATATACTATTAATAATTGTAAGAAAGCAAATAAATTGAAGTAAGTTTTAAAACAGGCTTTCCTAAAACTAGTGTATACGATGCCAGATAAATTATGTTACTTACTTCTATGTCAAATATGCGGAAGTAGTATGATCTCCGTAGACTATCTCTAACAAAGCAAAGTACACCGCATCCAAGCTTCTCCCACAAACCGTTATAATTGGTTGAATACAGACGGGCAACAGTGGTATAAAGGGATTGACATCGGTCACCCACCAATTGAAAGATTTGGTCGTTTTCTTGGTCGGTAAGAAGGTTGGAACCTCTTTGTGTATTGTTCATCTACAAGAAAAAAAGCGAAATAATTCGACATAAATAAATTGTATTAGCTATTTTTATACAATAAAATTAGGAAGATGAAAACTAGTTATTTGTCAATTGATTACAAATTTAAAATATAGATATTATCGTGAAATATTCTAAATTAAAATTGTTACATATATCCCGGCATTCAAATACAAATATGTAACAGTTTATCCTATAAATACAATCCTAATTGATACAATATTTGACCAAATTTTAAAACATGTTTATATCAATATAATTAAATTTACTCAACGTTTCAAATTCTTACCTCTTCAATCTGTATTTTGTAATTGTAAACTAGTATCTTGAATATATATGCTTAATTAGATAACAGCGAAATTGCAACAGTGTATTTAAATGCTCAACAAGTGAGGATTCCGGGAAATTGGGGACTTAAATAAATTTTAATATGATTATATATACCTATTAGAAATAATACAAATATTAACTTGTTTTACTCATATATATATACATAATTTTTCTTTAGTTACTATTTATATCTTTATGGCTTTGTTTAACTAGATAATTGTGCGGAAAGTTCTTCACACTGAAAATCTATGCCATGACGTAGATGGCAGTAAATTGGTCTGTGTCTGTTCATTAGAGACACTATAGCATTGACCATTCTCAACGATCAAGAGACAATCCGATTGTGAGTTTGTTGACTGCAGTCAATTCAGAATCACTTCGCTCACTCATTTCTAAGAAAGTTTAATCAGACTTTTGCTGTTATATTGCAGCTCATGAAGTGGTGGTAATGAGTAAACCTAATCACAGATGTATTTAAAAATATCAGTGTACAGGATGACTCAAAAGTAATCTGTCATGAAACGTTGACTATACGATTGACTTATTTGATTATTTAAATTGACTATAAATTAATAATCTCAAAATCTTTACGTAATAATTTATGAGAGAGGAAATATATATTATAGACGTTTAAATCACTTTAAAATTCTTTGACAAGTTAAAGCTGCATTAGTTTAATTTGTCTGATTAACCATTACAAAAAATAGATGATATTATGATAAATAAAAACAAGTAATGGTGGAATAGTGAGGAATGCAGAAGAAAAACCACAATAAAGTTTAAAGTTTATTACAATTAATACACAAAAAAAGAAGCCATAATCATGGTGTGAATATTACAAAAAAATTGTAATATTCACACCATGATTATGCCTTCTTGATGAAAGGTGAAAGCTTGATTTTTTTTGTGTATTAATTGTAATAAACTTTAAATTTTATTGTGGTTTTTCTTTTGCAGATTATATCATAATGATGTCATAGATATTAATCCAATACTTTTTTTATAAATTAATAACCTAAATTAATCTAATTTTTTGTAAACTACCAATATTAAAAGTTGGTTATATTTATTTATTGTTAATTATAAAAGATATTTTACAAAAAAAATTTACAAAATTTGACTCGAAATTCGACCGATAATGCCGTAGTCATGGAAAATGAACAAATGAATGATTTCATTATTACATGAATTGAATTAAAATGTTGATCACTGCAAAAGCGCAATTCATTATTGCAAAAGCTGCAATTTGGTAAATCAAAAACTATTACAGTTTTTAAGTCATTTTTAAACATATAGATGAATAATGTCATATTCATATTCATATTCATATACATATATACTATATATATATATATATATACTATAATAAAAAACAATTTAAATGTTTGAACGGAAGAAAAATGATGTTTGAATTATTTAGTTTATTGATAAATAAACGGAAATTCCTTTGAAGTTAATTTTTATTCTAACAATTCATATTACTATAACGGTAAATTGCTTAATTACGAATAAGTTTTTTTATTTTACTGATAATTATTATGCTTAAGATAAACATATTTTTAAATAATCGGCAAAATCAAATTGTTAATCCAATGTCCTTGTGACTTTGCGGTTATAGTCCTACTTACTATAACACCCCCACCCAAGAAATCGTCCTTTCCATTGAACGATTTAGGTTAAATTTGGTATACGCATACCTTGTCTCTAAAATAATACAATGACTTCATATATTGTCATTTTGAAAAGTAAATAAATATATAAATCTGCGGATAATGCTGTTTGTAAATCAAACAGGCACTAAAATATAAAATATGAAATTCTGTAATTGGTCATAATTATTTTAAAAAAAAATACCAGAACATTTTATTTTGGTGGACGTTATCATCTGGCCAGATCATATAACCATCAGAACTAGTGCAGACCAAGTAAAAATATAGTTATTGTACCTATGATGAATCGAACTTACAAAAACCTTAGCAGAATTATTATTTGTCTCATTTTAGAGCTAAATATAAATTGTTGCATCTTTCTATTATAGATGGACCCCTTTTGTATTAATATAAGTTACTTTTCATTATGTAATGTGTTAACGAATACAGGGGCAACGGAAGATAGTTTTTATTGGAGGGTTTCACATAAAAATAATATATTAAAAAAATGCAAAGATATAAATTAATTAATCCAAATAAATCGATTACGAAAACAAGCATGAATTAATTATCTACATTGCAAAATTTAAAAAAATATAACGCAATCGGATACAAATCTAATGAAATATATACGTTAATGTCGAATGTGTTAGTGTATAATTAATTTTAATAGACTTTTGTACATTGATCACATCTAAAGCACAAAGTAATTCCTTCTCCGTTGATTGCTAGATACGAAATCCCGTGCCATTTGGACAAGATCAATTTCATTGATTTGTTGCCTGTGCACATGAAGAATTAGAAGGTTGTTCATGCGCTCCTGTGTCATGCTATTGCGAAGCTAAAACTAAACATTGAAGTGAAGAAAATGATAGTGGATTTTGTAACTAAAATTGTAAGATAAATGCGCGCGAAGAATGCTCATCATTTCAGAAAAAACATCCTAGCTGCGACTTCTTATCGACAGAATGTTTTGCATAGTGTGTTGATATGTTGAATTGGCAACTTGATTCTGAGATGCAAAGAGAAAACTTAGAATGTTCAACATTACCGTTGGTCAAAGAAAGAGCTAATGCATTGTGATCAATTATGGTTTGATATATTACTCGTATCCATTTGTGGTATTTAAGATCACCTTTTCCCGGCCATTACATTATAGAAAGCCATTTAGTTAAATAGGCTTTGAATTTTAGATTCGACAATGTCCAGCACTTCAAAATATTATTTTGTGTAGTATTTTTATGGAGACTCAAACAAATAAGGAGCATCGCCATCAACGAATCGATTTGGTGTCTTTCTACATCGTTAAAGAGTTGGAGTATCGGTTTTATCTGTTGCTGTGAGCTATAAATTGTAGTATTTCATTTACGACGTCATGTATAAGAAATACTTTCCCTCACTCATCCAGCTTGTTACTCCTTTATCATCGCCTTTATGAACTATAACAAATTGCCATCGTTATCAGTATTTCCATGTATTGCGATTCGTTGTCGAGCTATGAATTATGTCACCTTCAGAAGCAACATCAAATGTATAGTTTGATCACTCACCAGGGCTGGTAGCTGGCTAACTGATTTGTGCGACTACAACGACATGTTTCAGACGTCGACTTGTCAGTCGATTCTTCATGATAATTACTTTTCTCGTGACAATAAAACTTTACTTTGGTATTTTTTCAGTTTTGAAAGCATTATTCTATGAATGCTGTTTCGGTCTTATACTAAATCAATCAACTTATCATTTTTTATGTCATTCATATATTGCATCAGTAAGCGTAATATACTATTTTGTTGTACATAGACATAGCTACGAGAATTTTTGAAACCCATTTGTTTGAATAATTTTAGATTTTTTGGTTTTGCGTTATTCTTTTTTGGTTTTGATCAGAATATTTAAACATCTGTATTGATAAGGTTTATCAGCACTTATCGTGCAATAGGAGTATTTACAATCGACAAGTTTGTCGGAAGTTGCTAGAACCAATGCAATGGTTGGGTTTAGTAATAGATGGATGGATAGTAATGGATGGGTTTAGTAATGCTCATATATGCCGCAAATGACGATGCAGATAGTGGGATCGAAACTGAGGTGAGTCAGTAGCAGTCGTGACTTGGAGAGCGCTCACCGAGTCAGCAGAGGTAGGAATAAACTCCACAGATTAAAAAGACTTAATACTAAGAAGCGAACTTCTTAATGGTATATATGGAGAGATTCAGCCTGGCTCAGGCTATGAAATAATGCAAGTAGAATTCTCTATCCGGTGTTACGAAAATGTATTGATGAATTTTGATAGACACAGTAATCGACCGGTAAATTCATCTGCAGACTGGTTTCGGGGTATTTGCTTCTCATTAGTACATAGTAGGAATCGGACATGCAACCCAACGATCTGTGAGAGAACCCACCTACCACAAGACCACATTATCGCATGTCAACTACCGTGTCTACTTTTGGTCAAAATATGATTATTTGTTTATTAAATTTTCAACATCCATAATAATTCAAATAAATAATGAAATTTCCATAGTATTGTCAGTTCAGTAAACAGTATTGGAAGCAATATACTTACATATACATACACTATAAGTTATTCATTAAAATTCGTATTCAGATTTTTTAATTTTATATTTATCGTATTATCTGTTTGTAAAATTGCAGATTAATGTAATTTTCGAAAATCTAATTTTACTATGTCTCATTATATTGTTGTTATTCTTAACCTACGTGTATTGTAAACATATTATATGATATTTGTCAATAAATAAATAATTTATTGATATAGATGTAACCGTGTTAATTATTTAATTTTAATTTTAATATTTATAATGTTAATTTTCATATTTATAATTTTTTAAATATTTTTATAGTAATTTGAAAAGTATCAGTATACATATAATAACAATGCTTATTATCATAAAGGAATATTATATAAATTACTTATGTATACTATGTTATATTATTTCGCATTCCTTTTTGTTTCGCGTTTCAATAATAGCTCAAATAAATCAACAAGGTATTCTACTTCATTTTTCCAAAAAATTATAATTGGCAAAAAAACATCTTCTTAAAGTTGTGTTGAACCGGTTTGTTTTTGTCATTTATTCTTCTTAAATATACGGTCAATTCAATATCAGCTGCTAATTGCCATATTACGAAATATTTAAATACGTTAAGTTGATAATTAAATATTATTAGTATTAACTTTTAATCGTTCCATAACTTAAAAATAAATAATGCCTAAAATGTAAAAAAAAGAAATATCCATATCGCTAAATGCGAAAATATCACTACTTCGCACCACTAATTCTGCTTCAACTAGAAGTAGAGTTCGGAGGTATTGGTATCTTACCTCTAAACTTACCGTTGCTTCCATTCGGGCTCACTTTTGTGGAGGTAGGTACTATCTACCACCACACTACATCTGGCTTCCATTCGGTCAAACGACGTTACCTAACCTGAGGTAGCCTACCTCTGGCTTACCTCTGCGTCCATTCGGTCGCCCCGTAACTGTTTTTAAGAGAACACACTTTTTTGTTTACTGCTAACATAATTGTTTGGTTGACAATTCAGTACTTCGGTCAATTTTTTTTGAAAATGTGTATTTCTAATTTTTTTAATGCAACACCAACCCATGAAGGGTCGCAAACACTCGACTAACACAACTGCAACCCAGGAACGGGAGAGTGCTTGAACATATTTCCCTTCTTAAATTTGATTTTTGTTTTTTATTTAAATAATTTTTACATCCCTACAAACATATTTGTTACTACATTCGTAAATAACATGTCTATTTTTTTATTTAATTTTTGTTGGGCAAAAAAAACGTGGAACTAATATTTAATTTAATATTTTTATAATATCTTTATTTGTTGGATCAGTGTAACCACCTAATATCAGAAAACATTGTTTGAAGATATTTCGCGGAATTGTGATAAGTACTTTCTTTATAAGTATTGGAACATCCAAATTTTTAGAAAATTTTATTAAGCTATATTAAGGAAAATCATAAATAAATCTCAATATAAGATAAAATATTGTTAATAAGTTAAAAATAAAGCGTACTCTATATATATACAGTACATACAATATATATATAGAATTCAAAACATAGAGTAATGTGAATAGTTTGAACATAGGCAGTATATTGAAAACACGTCCATTTAACTAACTATTTAATCTAAAAAAATCTAACATTTAAAACTTTAAAAAATATAACTTTTCCATTTATAAAAAGTGACAAATTTGAAATGTTAACATATAAGATTGAAAAATGGATGCGAAAATATGATTAATACATTTATATAATTGAGAAGGTAGCAATAATAACCTCACAACATTTTAAACAAGTTTTATACCTTATTCCATTTGTAAAATATACATAAATAAATATTATGATTTTTTAATATTTTCTGACGCATTACCTAAGTTACATTTAAAACTTTAAAGTAATAGAATGTAGCTGTTCTAAAGTGTCCACTACAACTAATTTACACAATGTAAAACATTGCTAAACATCACTGCACTATGCGGGATCGAGTCATAGTTTAATCATTCCACTCAGAATCGGAACTATCATTAGAATCGTCACTTTCTGGGTGGAACCGTGTGTATCGGTCGTCCATGGCCCCTTCGAAAATGCCCCTCCAACTGTAATCCGCCTTTTGGTTTGGCGCCGGCGGTAACTTAACTTTTGGGTCAGTTGTTCCAACTCCAATCTGACGAAATGGTGCGTGTAAATAGACGTTACAATGTTAAAATTAAATGTAATTAAACATTCCATTAGCTATAGAGTATAACAGTTTAACATTTAAAAAAATTATTTACTATACATTTTAACGTTTAGGACGTAAATATCTTTAAAATTATTTAACATTTTAACAAGTCATCATTTTAACATGTCATAATATTACCAATAGAACATTAAAAAAAGTTCACAATTTATTATTCAAATAAATAGTGAAATATATTTTTTTAATAATTTTTTTTAAATATGTTTTTACGTTTAAAAAATTAAACACATAAAATGTTTCTATTATTATTTTATTATTTATATTTTAATTATAATTTAACTTAGTCATAATATTTTATGTAAATAAGTAAAATATATTTTTTGTTATACATTTTTAAAGGAAACCAAATTCACCTCAAACTTCAATCTTAAATATATAACAAAAGTTCAAGAGCTATTTTATTTTTTTAGGCGGATCATATTAATATAATAATACTTGCCATATGTTTGTTCCTTTCTGTATCATATTATTAAATAAAAAATGACCAATACATCACCTCGACTATGTTCTTTCAAACTTTAAATATATATTATTACGTTTTTGAAAGAATAGTTTAGTTTTTTTTATTCAACTAATTCGTACCAATTCATTCTTGTTGAAGTCTTTTATTTGCAAAAGAAAATCATTACGTGGATCCGACATAGGAGGAGCTTGTCGAGGCTGTTCTGCTGCATTGGATTGAGTAGTTTGACTCATCGGCATCTGTGACCCTCCTTCACCTGGCAGAGGAGGTGGCGGGGGAACTCTTATCACTGGCAATGGTGGAGGTAGCGGCGGAGGTTGTACTGGAATCCTTTTTTTTGGATTTGTTGCCGGTTGCTGAGGCGATGGAGGTGGAGGTGGAGGTGGAGGTGGAGGTGGAGGTAGTAGGTCTTGAGAAGTGCCGCTTGTCGGTAGTGGTATATGACTATTACCGGAGGGAACACCTGGTGTGGGAACTTCCGTGGGCTAAAATGCAGAAAAAATATTACAAAAGGTTAACTCATTATTTTTAAAAGGTTTAAAACATCAAGTTGATAACTGAATCAATTTAGTTGCTCAACTTTAATTCAGAATTTTAATATCTGGACTAAGTGCTGTCAGACAGTATGTTTAAAACTAAAATTATTGTATGTAAAATAAATTGACATAAAAATTATATTAAAAGTATATATGCTAAAAGTAGTTCATAAATTTTATTTTAACCACCTTCAAATGTACCTTAACAAACAAGAATAATATACACATACCTGATCGGTAAACTCATTAAATTCTATTAACAGGAATTTCGTATTAATTAACCGAGCCGTAAATTTTTAAAAAAGTTACTGAAAATAAGTTGCTATATTTATATAATTTTTTGTATTTTTTGGACTATTTAATCTTATATGCTTAGAATTAAGTTTTCAATCATATCAAATAATGAACTTTATTTATTTATGAACACCTAAAATAATATTTGAGGGAACCTTCATTCACCTCTCAATATGTATCTAAGAGATACATAATATACAAAATATACTCAATAGATATATTTAATCGTTTTGTTTGTCTATACCTATGTTTTCCATATAAAATTAGTTTGGTAAATTTATTATTCATTATATTGTTTATAATCTCACATGTATTTGTTTCCCAGGTAGGCCAACAGTGTCATAATTGGGAGCTTCATTACCGCGAGCGAGTACGTGCACATTTAAATCTTCGCTGCATGTAGATTTGTGGGTCATTTTCTGATCAAAACATTTATTTTCAGATTTGTGTCCTCCACTTTTAATGTGTATAAAATCAGTAGGTTTACCTATAACGTCTCTGTTGAGTTTCTGAAATAAAATTTATGTTTCTATAAATATCACGTCTAAAATTAAACTGTTTTGTAATTAGTGATCGGCTGGACCACATGGCTCCTAATGTTTTGACTCTGTAAATCTAAAACATTTAAGGGTTATTTCTGCAACATGGAAACGTTATATGAACTATTTCAGCAACACATGTCATCACGAGACTTAAATAGGTTTCTGAGAACATACATCTTTATTATTTATTTTTCATATATATTCACTTCTTATATGTCATACAATTAATGTTCATTGTTGTTCTCAATACTGTAATATTCAATAGTGTAATATACTGTTGATATTATCCTAAATTACATTTCTTTATATCCTGAAAGATTATACCTGATTGGATCTTGATGAGGTTGCAATTCTTTCAGCTTTTTTCTGTGCCCATAGTTCTGCAGCTGTGAGATGGATTCCTGTAGATGCTTTTAGATCTATAGGTGCATTTGTTACCGGATTATTTGAAGTAAGGCAACTAGGTTGGTTGTCAGGGGTGTCCACCTGCACAAAGGAAATAGAAAAATGATTTGCTATTAACAACTTTTATTTGAATCAATTTAAATTGATAACTTCTATAAGATTTGTTTATACAATTTACAATTACTATAGAAATGTAGAATATATAATTTATTCTATTATTACTATTTAATTATTTTATCTGTTAAATAATTTTCAGTATTGGTTATAAATTTTACATAACAGAAAATATTATAAGAAAATTAATGAAACGTAGAAAATCCAACATTGAAATTCAACATTGCTTTGATATTGTTATAATATTGATTAATGATTTTAAGAATATGTCGAATTTGTTAAATTCGATTATATTTTATTGTTAATTTATATTCAACGTTTTAATAGAGTTGAGATTTTGAATTATATTACAGAAAACCTTGACAATGAGTTTAAATAATTAAATCAGATAGTTTAGAGTCTGACTACAAGAAATTATTGTTTAGTTATAAAAATAGTGAGAATCATAGCAAGGAAGTCGTTTGAGATGTAAGTTAATATATGTATATTTGTTATATTAAATATATGTATCTTAATACAATTTATTACTATTTATTATAAAGATTCGGGATCTTGATAATCATTTCCTAGAAGCCAAATTAAAGAGGGCTAACGCCAGTAGTATTTATAGTTATTAAAATACGACAATATAAAATTAAATATAGTCCAATTAATTTATTAATGCATTCATCAGTTTCTAAATATATTTTATACAAATTTATTATTTAAAAAAATTACACGTTAACATTATTTTTGACATAAAAATAAATAGTGTCATTTGCAATTATCGACATTTATTAACTACATTTTTCAAATCAACAAATCCTATAATTTTAAAATCTACGTATAGGTATACTTGATGCACGTCAACAGTTTCAATATTGGACACTGAAAATATCACCAATCTCTTCGAGCGATTAGTTTGATCTAACATATCAATATCATGAACGTTTTTTGACAATTTATAGTTTTGATGATATTTATCCTATTTTTATTTGTGTTTTTAATCTGTTCTTTTGACAAATGTTTAGATATGTTAATTTTTGAAACAGCTACAAGTTATGTATGTAGCGTGATGTAATACACGCTGTATTTAATAAACTTCTATAACACTTAAATTCGCACTGACATTATTTGTTGATATGTTTATAGGTCATAAAACAGGATGAAATAGTAAACAATGATAGACAATTCATGGTTTAGGTTCGATTTAGTTAACCTACCATTTATTTCGCCTATTATTCTCCAATGTCAAATATTATGATTTACTGTTTCTAATAAGCCACAATGATCTTTGTAAATCTGATTTTTGAGGTTATTATCAAATAGTATTTCTTTAAACATTGGCTTTGCATATATAAAACTGGCTTTATATACAACTTAAAATATTAAAATATTGCATTTAGTTGTTTTTAAAATATTTAATTTAGCGTTTATTTTAATATGTTATTAATACTTACTACATACATTGACCGTCGTATTCTTTTGCTTTGTTTTCTTTTAAATACAGTGTTTAATCGTCCTATAACTCCTTCGCTAAACTCTGCTGCTTCAATATCGTCAGCAAATGAGAAAGCAAAAACATTTTTGTCACCAAAAAAGCAGTGCAAAAAGTTCTCTAGCTTAATATATTCCAATCCAACGTACAATTCGTGCTCCCAAATAACGACGGATTTCTGAAAAATATAGATTCTAATTTAAATTAATATTAAAATTTATACATTAGGAGGTTAACGAAACTGTTTATTATACTTAAATGTGTATATAGATGTTAATTGACACAGACTAACCATATATGCATTCCTGACTATTTCGTTTTACAAATATAAAAAATATGTTTTTGTCCATCCTCTCAATAAAACCGCTAAGGTTAGCGATCAAAATTATGTCACCTAGTTTATATTTACTAATATGGACGAACATGCAATGTGTCTTTCTATACTCAGCATTTTATGTTTAGAAAAATATAAATGTTTGGATAAAAACCAAGCTATATTATAGTCGATTACTTTGAAATTAGGACTATTTAATTTTTGATAAATATTATTTTGTGGAAAACATGAATTTGTATAGCCATCGATATATTTAAATAACCATTTAATTGAGCATATAATATGTTTATTATGGCTGCTCAAAATACAGACATAATGTTGAAATCAATTAATGATTATATATACATGTATAAACATGTAATATTACGGTCGCAAACTATTTTATATAAGCATAATTCTACTGACAAAAAATATAATTTGACGTTTGGAAAAATGTGACTAACGTTATTTATATTTTGCTTTTGGAATAAATTTAAAAAATTAATGTTAACGAAGCCGTTAAAATAATTATAAATACGACTAAACAACATCTAGCATCTATTTCGTTTGATTCCACGACTATTAAATTGGCTATAAATGGTTATAAATAGTTTACAAAAGGCTATCCAATCCTTATGTAAACGTGTCTCGTTAATTAATTAAATATATTAATTCGGATGAAAATAAATAAAAGATAAACTGCACATAAATATACAAAAATTAATATATGCATTGTTTTTGTTGGTAGTTTATCTGTTGATCCCACGAATTCAGCCGTGACTTATAAAGAACTGACGTAACCGACCATAATTAAAAGTGCCTATTGCCCGAGAATGATTAAAATAAACTATTAATAATTGTAAGAAAGCAAATAAATTGAAGTAAGTTTTAAAACAGGCTTTGTTAAAACTAATGTATACGATGCCAGATAAATTATGTTACTTACTTCTATATCAAATATGCGGAAGTAGTATGATCTCCGTAGACTATCTCTAACAAAGCAAAGTACACCGCATCCCTTCTGCTCCCACAAACCGTTATAATTGGTTGAATATAGACGGGCAACAGTGGTATAAAGGGATTGACATCGGTCACCCACCAATTGAAACAGTTGGCCGTTTTCTTGGTCGGTAAGAAGGTTGGAACTTCTTTTTGTATTGTTCATCTACAAGAAAAAATTAAAATAACTCAACATAAATAAATCGTATTAATTCTTTTTTACAATAAAATTAGGAAGATGAAATTTAGTTAATTGTCAATTGATCACAAATTTAAAATATATATATTATCGTGAACTATCCTAAATTAAAAGTGTTACATACGCCAGCATTCATTTACAAATATGTAAAAGTTTATCCTATAAATACAATCCTAATTGATACACAATATTTGTCCAAATTATATAACATACTCATATTTATATAATTAAATTGACAAAAGCTTCAAATTCTTACCTCTTCAAACTTTATTTTGTATGTGAAAACTATATTCGTAAATATCCACTTACAATAATTGAATAACTGCGCAACTGCAGCAGTGTATTTTTAACAAATACGCAATAAGTATTGGTTCCGGAAAATTAGTAACTTAAATAAATTTTAAAATGATGATAAACCTTTTAAAAATAATACAATTAGTCACTTGTTTCACTCATAGATATATACACTGTTTTTCTTTAGTTTCTATTTATATCTTTATGGTTTTGTTTAACTAGATATAATTGTGCGAAAATTTCTTCACAGTGTAAATCTATACCATACATAGTAAATTGGTCTGTCTTTGGAGACAATATAGCATTGACCATTTCTCACAGATCGAGAGACAATCCGATTGTGAGTTTGTTGACTGCAGTCAATTCAAAATCACTTCGCTCACTCATTTCTAAGAAAGTTTAATCAGACTTTTGCTGCTATACTGCAGCTCATGACGTGTAACATATTGTCTATATACCTCACCGATGATGATTAAACCTAATCACAGATGTATTTCTATATCAGTGTACATGATGACGTCATAAGCAGTTGAATGTACGATTGACTTGTTCACTAATTTTATTACGCAAATTATATTTAAAAGTTAGGTTTTAATAATTTTAGATTATTTAAATTTACTAAAAATTTATATATCAAAATGCTTAGGTAATAACTTATGAGAGATGAAATATATGTTATTGAAAATGTAATCACTTTAAAATTCTTTGACTAATTAAACCTAGCTGTTTTAGTTTAATTTATGTGTGATCAATCATAAAGAAAAATCGTTTATATTATACTGATGTCATAGATATATATTCAATATTTGATAAGTGCACTCTATATAAATGTTTATAAAGCCCGATTTCAAAATTATCATTGTCTTGTTCGAAGTTATAATTATTTATTGTTGATTAGAAAAGATATTTGTGTTTTCACATATAATATATGAGATTCACAAAATGTAATTTAAATTCGTCCGATTATGCCGTTGATCTGCAATTGGAAAATCAAAAACTATTACAGTTTTCAAGTAATTTGACTATTTTCATATACTTATACATATACATAATATCCTTAATATACATGGTAGGCTATAGATAGGCACACTTAAGAAAAAGTATGTTTGAATTATTTTGTTTATTCACGGATAAACGGACGTTTCTTTGAAATTAATTTTTATTCTAGCAACTAATATTACGTTAACGGTAAATTGCTTAGTTACGAGTAAGCTTATTTTATTTTACTAATAATTATTATGCTAAAGATAAACATCTTTTTAAATAATATGCAAAATCTAATAGTTAATCAAACGTGCTTGTTATTTAGATTAAAAATTTAGGTTAACTGATTTAGTTAAAATTTTGTACATGCATACCTTGTCTCTAAAATAATATAATGACGTAATGTAATGTCAATTTTTAAATGTATGAAAGTAAAAAGTATCAACCTTAAACTTGCGGGAAATGCTGTATAAATCAAACAGGAAATAAGATTTAAAATATAAAATTCTGTTATTGGTCATGATTTTTACAAATTTATTACCAGAAAATTCTATTTTGGTGGACGGTATAATCTAGCCAGATCATGTGCTCATTGGGACTAATGCAGACCCCGTAACAATATAGATATTGTACCTTTGATGAATTGAACATACTAAAACCTTAGCATAATTATAATATATTATTTTAGAGCTGTATAAAAAAGTTATGAACTTTCTATTGTGTATGGACCCTTTGTATTCACATAATTCACTTTGCATCATGTAATGTGTTTACGTAGTGCGGCGAAAGGTAACTATTATTGGAGGGGCCAACATAAAATTAAAAAGTTTAAATTAAATTTAAAATAAATACATAAATTAATCAATCTAAATAAATGGACAACGAGAAAAATTATGGATTAATTAATTGTTACAAATTTATAAAAAATTAAGAAAAATCGTATACAAATCGAATGAAAAATATACGTTATTGTCCGATATGTTAGTGTAATTCCTTCTCTGTTGGACAAGATCAATTACATTGTTTTGTTGCCTGTGCACATGAGGAATTAGGAGGTTGTTCATGCGCTCCTGTGTTGTGCTATTGCGGAAATAATACCAAGCATGGAAGTGAAGAAATTGATCTTTCTGCAGTAGTAGTCGTAGCTGGAATTGTGAGATAAATACGAAGAATGCTCACTATTGCAAAAAACATCTTAGCTGTTACTTCTGATCGACAGAATGTTTCGCATAGTGTGTCGATATGTTGAATTGACAACTTGATCTGACATGCAAAAATAAAACTTGGTGGTATCTTTAAATCAGTTTTCAGTTTTTTAGCATTGCCGTTGGTCAAAGAAAGATCTAATTTATTGTGATTATTTACGGTATCATATGTTACTCGTATCCATTTGTAATATTTAAAATCACTCTTTCCAAGCCATGCTATTATAGAAAGCCCTTTAGACCAATAGCCTTTGAATTTTAGATTCAATAATGTCCAGCACTTCAAAATAATATTTTCTGTAGTAATTTTATGGAGACTCAAACAAATAAGGAGCATCGCCATCATCGAATCGAATTGGTGTCTTTCTATGTCGTTAAAAAGTTGGAGAATCGGTTTTATCTGGTGCTTCTTGAACCATTTTCTCATCAAAAAAGTTTGAAATGAATCGTATACAGCTGTGAGCTATGAATTGTAGAATTTCATTTACGACGTTATGTATAAGAAATACTTTCCCTCACTCAACCAGCTAGTAAATCCTTTATCATCGCCTTTATGAACCATAACAAATTACCTTCGTCGTCAGTATTTCCACGTATAGCAATTCATTGTCTAGCTATGAATTATATCACCTTCAGAAGCAACATCAAATGTATAGTTTGATCACTTACCAGGGCTGGTAGCTGGCTAACTGATTTGTACGACTACAGCGACATGTTTCAGACGTCAACTTGTAAGTCGATTCTTCATGAGAATTACTTTTCTCATGAGTATCAAATTTAATTTGGAATTTTCCAATTTTGAAAGTATTGTTCTATGAATGCTGTTTCGGTCTTATACTAAATCAATCAACTTATTCTTTTTCGATGTCAGTCAGATATTGCATCAGTAAACGAGATTATACTATTTTGTACATAGACTCAGCCACAAGAATTCTTGAAATCAATTTCATTGGATAATTCTAGTTTTTTTGACTTATTCTTTTTTAGTTTTGATCAGAATATTTAAACATCTGTATTGATAAGTTTTATCAGCACTTATCGTGCAATAGGAGTATTTACAATCAACAGGTTGTGTCGAAAGTTGCTAGAACCATGCAATGGTTGGGTTTAGTAATAGATGGATGGATAGTAATGGATGGGTTTAGTAATGTTCATATGCCGCAAATGACGATGCAGATAGTGGGATCGAAACTGAGGTGAGTCAGTAGCAGTCGTGACTTGGGGAGCGCTCATCGAGTCAGCAGATGTAGGGACTTAGGCGGCGCTTAACGAGCCATCGAATTTTATTTGTTGTCAAACGGATCATATCCATCCATAGACTTTTAAATTCATTTTAAGTCTATGTATCCATCAGATAGTTTTACTCTGAACTGGATGTTAATACATATCTGTCAGTACCAGTATATCCTATGTAATAATATTTATCATGTGTGGTTTGATTATAATAAGCAATATGTCACAGAAAAATATATCATATAAAAAATGCAATCTTTCGCTGATATCCGGCTTTATTCCATGTTGTAGGTATTTATATTAAAATTTTACGGTTGTCATGAATTATAAACAGCCATTATAAATGAGTATAAGGTAAATTGAGCTGAAAGTTTAACAAATAGTACATACTGTATGTCGGTGCTCAAATATCAAATGAGAGAAGCCAATATGTATTAAATAGCACTGTGGCAGAATAGAAAATAAGATAGCTAGATAATGATAGAAAACACAAATTTGTTATAACAGCGATGTCGTAGAAAAAAATACTCTTACTACAATGTCCGCAGCAAAATGTTGTTGACTGACTGTAACAGTTGAGTAAGATCGGCTGTATCGGTTCTTTAAAATGAATATGAAATGTGGTCGGGGAGTAAATGGGGGTGGTTGTAAACCCCCCCCCCCCCCCCTCATCAAAAGACTAGAAGGATTGAGAGCTTATTACGTGCCGTTTCTCTTTATTGGTTTCAATGAAAGCATTGTGTACTTATTCATATAGATAAATTGAAAAATACTCAATAAAATTATGATATATATTAATATATATACCACGAGTCGCTGAACAATAAAATTAGTAGCTTTTGAAATATTGTGTCAACAGTATTATTCAATTCAAACTTTTCGAAATATTTCATCCTTTCTTTCATTTGAAAGGAGGACTTTAAGAATACTCTTTAAAATCCTCTCTCCATACAAATTACCTAACAAGCAAATTAATAAAAACGCTTTGTGAGTGTCAAATTTCAACTCAATTGAATGCGATATTTAGAGCGGTTTCTGCTACTAACACCATGCAGACAAATTGACAAAACTAATGTTGGCTGTTTTATGCATATCAATAGAATCATCTTGTATCTCTCTGCTGCTTTTAAATCAAAGATTTTGTTGTCAATGTAAAGTGAGAAAAGTGATTGTGAAAAGCAAAAAAAAATTGGCTACTTTAAAAAAATGGACAATATTCATTACAATGCCATTAAAATATATAGATTTACCAGTCTCTATAAATGATATTATAAAAGTAATATACATATTTATACAATGATACTATTGTGTAGGTTTTCTAATACGACAGTTTTATTAATATTAAAAAAATATTACTCAATGACGACATAAAGAGTGATCTCGGGTAACCTCAAATATTTGTTCTAATGTAATTTATGTATCTATGTTTATAGTATATAATAACTCCAATACTGTCACTCCAAAACTGTATATTAGAGTACAAATCTTTGTTGAATTTTAGATTAATATTTGTGGTTTGATAGTAATATATTATTTTAAATGACGATTCAGTGGTTCCGTCATGATTGTTGTTTTTCGTTTAAATTATTAAATAAAATGTTGTAACCTCATCTGGCAATTATTTATTACTTTTTTTAGTTCTTTTTCATTTTAGTTTGATTTGGAATGAATGGTGTTAATTACAGCTGTTTCCCAAGAAATTAAACATAGAATTAATGTTTGGCAACATTTTTAAAAACAACTTTATTAAAATAAATAATTATCAAACAGCTGTGAAAATAAACGTTTAACAAGTTCAAATACATCGTGGTAAAGAAATTACTTGTATTTATTCCATTAGTGTAATCACTCAAAATCCGCAAATATCGTAGGAAGTTATTTCGCGGAATCAGTTTCTTTGTAAGTGTGGAACAGTTAATATTCTTGAGGACATTATTAAGAGATTTACGTAAATAAAAATTCAACTACTGATATTTTAAGTATAATGTAAAATATTGTTAATGAACTAAAAATAAAATGTTCTTTGCGCATAATAATAAACAAATATTTGTTGAATGTAAAACATATTAAGAATTTGAATGGACTATATTACAAAGGCGTGATTTTAACTATCTAAACATGCTACCATTCAAAACCGCTAAAAATATATAACTTTATGCTATCATAAAAATGGGGCAAATTTGAAATGATCATATTAGTCGAAAAAATTATGCAAGATATTAATAATAAATTTATTTAAATGACTACGCCACAATCGATTTGCCTCCTTAAATTTTAACCAAATTGTATTCATAATTTCTCAACGCGTGTATACAATAAACATAAGTATATATTTTATTATAGATTTATTTAAGTATATAGTATAACTTTTTGTGGTATTTTTATGTTTTGATAAGCATTATTTTAGTTATATTCAAAACTTTTCAAATATATATTTCTGAACAGTGTTTTCATTCTCCCTACAATGATCAGATACATATGTTCTAAGTGATCACGACAACTATTTTACATAATAAAAAAATCGATTCACAATGGGCACTGATAGATATTGTTAAATATCCCCGCACTATTGGATCGAATCATCGTTTAATCGTCCCACTCGGAATCTGTAGTATCATTAGAATCGTCACTTTCTGAGTGGAGTCGTGCGCCCCGGTCGATGATGGCCTTGTTGAGAGATGCCGCCAGACTGTTATCGTCCTCTCGAAGTGACGCCGTTGGAGACTTAGCGTGGTCAGTTGTTTCAACTTCAGCCTGGCGGAATGGTGCGTAAGTATAGATACGTGTAAAAGAACTATTAAAACAATTAAATGTAACCTATCCACAAGCTGCAGATTTGAACAGTTTAACATTTTGGATTATATTTTGTTTTAATTTTAATGTTTAGGAGATTAATATTTTTGTAAGTTAACATTCTAAAAAGTTATGATTTTAACAAAATTACAAATGATACATCATTATTTATTATTTAAATATTAATATAATTTATTTCGTTTAAATAACTTTACTAAATTTTATAAAAATTATTATTAATTTAACGACAATTAAAAATATCCAAGTCGGCTAATATAAACATGTTAATAATGAATTTTAAATATACATATAAGCTGTACACCTTAGCAAATTATAATCTTCATATTTTAGTTATAGTTTTTTGTAGTTAACAAAAATTTGATAGATTTTTTATTTTTTAAGGTACTCTAAATGTGTAATTCACATTTTAATAATGTAATAATGTATTAATTTATAAATTATACAGTTTTTTAACCAGTTAAATTTTAAATGTTAACGTGTTTACTTTTTTGGAGTTTAAGAATTATTTTTTTAAACATTTTTATTTAAATAAATATATTTTTATTATTTTAAATATATCACTAAATTAAGAAAACTGCTTGACAATTTCATATTTTAGCATTTTAGCATTATAGAATTGTGTTATTTAAATTATATATTTAACAAATAAGTACTGATTATTCCATTAAACCAAATTTAGTTCTATATTTATATTTAATCATAAATAAAAGAATAACAAATTTATCGTTTAAGGCAAATAATATTTTTTAATAAAATAATATTTACCAAATTTATCATTCTTAATTTATCATGTTACTAAATTGAGCATGATCTAACCTCGACGATGAAATTGAAAACTTAAAATATAAATTATGACATAAAATGTTCATCATAACATTGTAAGTTTAGTTTTCCGAATTAAACCAATTCATACCAATTTATTCTTTTTAAAGTTTCGTATTTGCGAAAGAAAATCATTGCGCGGATCCGCTATAGGAGGAGCTGGTCGAGGCTGCTGTGCTGCCTTGGGTTGAGTAGTTTGGATCATCGGCATCCGTGGCCCCCCGGCACCTGGCAGAGGAGGTTGCGGGGGAATTCCTACCCCCGGCAATAGAGGTGGCGGGGGAATTCCCACCCCCGGCAATGGAGGCGGCGGTGGAATTCCCACCCCCGGCAATGGAGGCGGCGGTGGAATTCCCACCCCCGGCATTGGAGGTGGCGGGGGAATTCCCATCCCCGGCAAAGGAGGTGGCGGCGGTGGTGGTGGAATCCCTCTCCCTGGCATTAGTTGAGACGGAGGAATTCCCATACCGGGTAATGGCGGCGGTGGAGGAATTCCCGCTCCTGGCATTGGTGGAGGTGGCGGTGGAGGTGGTGGAATCCCTCTTCCTGAAATTGTTTCCGGTTGCTGAGGTGGTGGAGGTGGAGGTGGTGTGTTTTGGGAAACCCCCCTTTCTTCAGTTGTCCGAATTGGTGGCGGTGGTGGCACGCGAGTATAACCGGATGGAACACTTGGTGTGGAAACTGCCGATGACTAAAATGCAAAAGACGGGATTCAGAATGAGAAAAATGTTGTAAAGCTTATAAGGCATTAAGATGATAACGAATTAGTTATTTAGACAGTTTGTCGTCTTTAATCAGAAATTCCATATAAGGGCAATGGATGTCAGAATGTAAAGTCAGGTATGTTTTGCATTTAAAAAAATTGAAATATTTTTATATTATTTTTATTTTTATTTTTATATTATTAAAAATAATTTAATTACAAAGGATGCATGCTGAACGTAGTTGAAATACTTTTCTTTTAATATTTTAAAAATACACATTAACTTATCATTATTATCTATATATTTATTATCGCTATAATCTTTTTTATCAGAAATTGATAATCTGTTAACTGCACGAGCTGTAAACCTTTTGACTGGAAAGGGATCGATTGCTATTTGTCCAATTGTGCATTTTTTAGACTGTTTAATCTAATATACTTTGAAATAAGATACCGATCATTGTTGTATTTTATTGGATTCTTTTATTAAATTGTTATAGCTACGTTGATTTTGTTTACATATTTTACGAAACCTTCGTTCGCACCCTATTTGTAGTATAGTAGGGCCTATAGCTTTGGTTGTCTATTTATTTTTCATACACAACTATGTGGAATATATTTTTTTATAATCTCACATGTGCTTTTCTTCCACGTAGGCCAAGAGTGTCATAATTAGGCGTTTCAATACCGCGAGCCAGTATGTGCTCTGTGGGGACCTCTTTCAACGCCTTACTGTATATAGATTCGTTGCTTGTTTTCTGATCAAAAGATTTAGTTTCTATGTTGTAACCTCCATGTTCAAGGTGTTTAAACCCGCTAGGTTTTCCAATAGATTCTTTGGATAGTTTACCCTCTTTCTGAAATAAAAAATTATGTCAATATATGTATATTTAGTTTATACTTAAATATAGTCAAAAACTCTAGAAATAAAACTATTATAGAAAAATTATAATTACAAGATAACAGTTGAGATAATTGTATGAGATAAAACATATGATTTCAAGGTTTATGACGGACATTGACAAAGAAAGCCGGGTCCAACTATTTTTAATATAAATATCAATTTAATAAATAGCAAGATCTACATGGTTTTTTGTCGAACATTTTTTATTCGGGAACCAGAAAGCAATTATTGAGCATTCAATATCCATAGGCAATAACAAACATACATTCAAACAAACAAACATACAGTCCTATTCTAAGGGCTTAACTAAAATAGACATAAACATACATATTTTACATCATATTTTAAATTCTGTAGTTGAAATCATAATATTCAAGCACATATTTGTGATATCTTTATTGTAATTAACTATACATTGAATATTATGAATGTACAAATAATTTAAAAATAATGTACTTTTGTATAATTGCTGAGCATTGAATCCTATTATTTTGTGATTTCATTATGTTAATATTTTTTAATATTAAACTAACATTTGTCTTGAATTTAATTATACTGAATTGACGTATTTGTTTATTTATAAAATAATTCACTACTAGGCCTGGAACGTATTTGTTTCCTTTGCTACTTCGAAACGTTATAATAGTTCTTTCTGCAACACATGTCAGCAACCACCCTGCTATTCACTTCTTATATGTCATAAAATTAATTTTCCCTGTTGACAATCTGTTGACAATACTGTAATATTAAATATTGTAATCTACTGTTGATATCATCTTAAATCACGTTTGTTTATGTACTCAAAGTTTATACCTTTTTGGATTTAGAGGCATTCTTTTTGGTTTTTTTCTGTGCCCATTGTTCCGCAGCAGTGATATGAGTTCCTGGAGCAGCCTTTATAGGCGCAATTGTAACCGGATAATCTGGAGTAGGGCAAACAGTTGTCGTCTGTTGTCGAGATAGCGTTTCAGGATAACTTGCAGGTTGTGGGGGAGGAGGTGGGGGTGTACTGTGGGTGGCGGTTGAAGG
>JAUZND010030614.1:0-23018 GCA_034780555.1 Coelogynopora nodosa
TTCAAAGTGATGGCGTAATCGGATTAGTGTTTAACAATGGAAAGGCCAAATAGGAAAAGGCGAAGTGCTACGTAGCCCTGCCCATACCATTATTTTCGGCGGATGTTTCACCTGCACCCAGAAGTGAGGATTTTCTTTACTCCAACATGATATTCGAAGCGCGCCTTTACCCTCAAATCATAAATAGCGCACTCATCACTAAAAAATAAATTGTTGCACATCACCACGTTCGTTTGGGCGTTCATATCTTTTAGCATCACAAATACTTCCAGTTTGGAACAGCTTATCTGACCACATTGATAACACACGACTATGTGGTGGTTCCACATAAAACTTTTCTCGTAACTTGTTTTTTAAGGTTTTAACAGCTGCAATAGATTTATCGCATTCGTAAAACCACACAGCAGCAAGGATTCTGTACTCAAATGTATAAAGGCTGGAGTCAGCCATTGCACAGATTATAATTAAAAAAATGAATTGCAGATTATAAATAAAAATTTGAATATTGATGGAAATATTATGCAAATGAATTATAGAAAAAATCAATAGAAATCTAAATATCATAACTGCACAAAAATTTATAGAAAAAATCAATAGAAATCTATATATCATAACTGCACAGAAATTGATGTTTTGTATTATGGCTAAGTGGTAGGGACTTCTGGTTCACTAGAGCCAAATTTATAGTTTTTATCATATCTGGAACTTCTTGAAAATTCCTCAGTAACTGACGATTTGAAAATCAAGATGGCTTCTAATTTTGTTTGTAGTAATGACATTTGTTTTCAACAATCAATTTTAGAGAAATTTTAAAGGTAACAAAATGGGAAACGTCTCTCCCCAAACTCCGAAAACCCCTCCTTGACTTCTCCCCCCTACCCCCACCTCAATACACTTGCGGTTAAAACACAAAATTTGTGATTATACTATTCTAGCTTTGGGCATTTTTTTTACTGTATTCGTTTAATATCTATGCATGCAAAACAATTATTCAATTATTAGAGTTCCATAATGTAATAAAGCTGTTTTACACAATAATAAAATATAGGTCATTGTTTCATTAACAATAATGGTTATTTCTTTGTTTTAAATCTTTATTTCTATATTTATTTTAAGGATCCACATGGGCAACTTTTAAAAAAGGAATTTTCCAATTGGGGTGACGGCACCCAATGCATGGTGATGGAAGATCATGAATTAGCAGTGGTTTCGATGACCGAATGTTTATTTGCAGTCTTCTCAGTTAAAACTGGAATTCTGTTAAAGAAGGCAAAGTTGGGTACAGCCGAAGGATTTCTTGGTGGTCGATCTCAAGGAACAGACCTCTTCATGATTTGCCATTTCCCAGATGAAAGTGGAGTCGATACCGACGAACGAATGTTTATAATGGCCAAAGTCTACAATCTTAATATAATCAAAAACGAATTAGCAAACGTAGATGATGAAATAACCAAGAAAATAGAATTCATGTACACGCCAAAGACAAAAGTGAATTTTATACAAGGTAATGAATTATTAGAAAACATTGAGAATGATTCAAAAAGGCTTATCATGGACCTTTCTTGTTTTAAAGTTCATACTAGTAAAAACATTGAACCGTTTTGTCGAGTTGAGACATTCTCTAATGATCCAATCTTGTTTGGGATTCACTACGGAAAAGAAAAATTGAAACTTCCTCATACTGAAACATTGGAGAAAGTACCCGACAAATATTTGAATTCAGGACTGAATCGAGGCATTAAATCCTCAGAAGAAATGACCACATTTGCTGTTTTAGACACGTCTTCAGACATGATGTGGTCTTTGGAAATATCATCAGAAGCCTCAATTAAATATTGTTGTCGCAATATCTCCGTGGATACTGAAGTGGCGCGTATCTCCTATGATAGTTTGGCGTTTTCTATCCCATTAACTTCATTGTACGACGAAGGCGTGCTTGAGAAGTTTGAAAAAGATAACGATCGTGATTTCAGTAAACAAAAATTTAGTCAAATTGTTCAACGACCCAAACATAAGCTACACATTATATTTATTTTCAACGAATCAACAAAGATGACTGATATGACAAAGGCGGACTTGGAATATGTTTTATGGCCAGGCACAATTTTGGTTGTTGATCTGTCAACAATGCGTATGCCGGGTACAAAACCAACCGTTTTATTCACTAACTGTATTGCTGATGTTGGTCCTTCTGTATGTTTCTTTGGTGATGGCGAACATTTCATAAACTACAAGTTACACGTGTACAATATTGAAAGTGGTCTTTTGATTCGTAAAGTGGTTATGGAAACCTTACCAAATGAAATGATTATACTTTATAATCCAATTCTTACTCCTGATGATCGTTATATTGTCGGACAGTTTTTTACTCGACCTTACAAAGTTGAATTTGTTATGTTCGATGATGATGATAGTAATAGTGAAGATGAATTGTACAATTCTCAGCCTCCACGTGTGCTTCAAGTGAGTTATACATATAGTTAAAACCTTTTATTAATCTCTAAATTCTTAAATCTGATAAGTATTAATATACGTTGCATAACTGTCCATATAAAATCGAAGTAAATTAATATTTTACTTTCTGAATGCATTTATGTTGCTTCATATTTTTATAGCTTTATTTTCTACTTTTTATTATCATCAGTACTGGATTATGACTTCTTGGGCCCCTGCTTAAATAGTAACATATTCTAAATAATAAAAAGGCCGAAATTCTGTTTTTTTTAACATTATTTTTAATTGCTTTTTTGATTTTTTGCTTTTACTTGCTTTTAATTTATTAATTAATTTTACACATATTAAAACAAAAATCGATTCAGTATAGGAATTAATTAAATCATTACATTGAACAATGTAATATTGATAATTAGGCTAAGCTGAACTATAGTTTAATTGCATACGATTGTTAATGCATATTATAATGAAAATTTTTATTGCTTTTAATTTCTTAATTAATTTTACACATATTAAAACAAAAAGCGATTTAGTATAAGAAATCATTAAATAATTACATTGAAAAATGTAATATTGATAATTAGGTTAGGCTGAACTATAGTTTAAATGTATACGATTGTCAATGCCATAGAGTAAGGATAGAAATCTATATTACATTATATATTATATTATTATATCTATATTATAGATAGTAATCTATCCTTACTCTATGGTCAATGCATTATTTTCAATATTAATTTTTTTTTTAATATGTAATTAAAATTTTTTCTTAAAAATATATATATTGAATTTGTTACTAATTTATGAATACCGCATTATTTGTTTAAACTTCCTGAAATGCTAACGAGCATAAACATGACATTTTTAATTAATCTATAGATAACTCGTAAAAAACTTTATTATATATTAGTATTGAATATTTTTTGAAAAAGAATTTAAAATAACTTTTACCAATACGTTGTCTGACTTTTCCATTAATCGGTGGATAACAAATAATGCGTTCTGTTATACATGTGAGAGCAGATTGTTTTAATATTTCTTTAAATGGATAATATCAGTTTAAAAGCGAATAGATATTATCCAAATGTCGAGAAAATATTAATTAAAATGCATGTTAGTAAATCGATGTACATATTATATAAATATACAAAAACGTAAACTTTGTTCTGTCTTTTTTTAAATTATTTTAACAATATTATATGATATATACGGTATTAATTTTATACTATGTATGCATTAGAATTGATTGGAATCATCAGGAAAAATCAGCTCACCAGATAGAAAGAAAGTGATAAACCAAAAATAAAATATAAATCAAAACAAAGGGTAACAATATAACAAAGAAAACCGACAAAAAAGATACACAAAAAGCAAAGGAGAGGAAATTCTATAACTGGAAAAAACAAGAGTATAACTTCCTAGAAAAACTCAATCAATCCAGCCAAAAGAGACCAATACCAAAAGTGAAAGTTAACTAAAGCCATCGTCCTGGACACACAACCAAAATGGACCAAAAGTAGAAGCAGACTTTAAAGAGATACAGTAGAAAATTAATAACTCGCAGGACTTAGGACCCTCAGCGGTGTGTTTAACAGGTTTGATAGCGCGCTACCATCACACTTCCTTTATTCTATAACTACTGATCAGGATACAGAAAATCTGGAAATAAGAATGGCTAGAATATTAGGATACTGGTGAATAACTGTCATGATGGAATGAGAAGTATTAATATTACAAGATGGGCAGAGTTTAGTTAAAGAAGTATCTGATGGCCAAGAGATAGAGTGTTGTATATTGAAAGAATTAATAGAGATATTATAAAAAGGTTCAAAGCAGATGTATTTATGATGACAAGATTTACGGACAGAGGATGTTTTATATATTCCAGAAAATGTTGACTTGAAAGATCGTATGTTGTTATTATCATTCTCTTGCAAGCCGGAAAGAAAAAATAAGGCTTCATAAACATCGTGTTGCTCGTGGTTGTTAAAAAGAGGATCTAGATTGGCCAAGTAGCTTCTAAGTTATTTAAAAACATTTTTTTTTTGTTAAAAATATCTATATTATATAAAGATTTTTTTTAACATTACAAGAACTCTTGATATATAAAAATGCATGTTATATCTAGCTTTGAATGAATTACAATAGTTTATATTTTTATACTTTGATATTATTAATTGTATTTTAAATAATTAATTTGTCATTTTAAAATAATGAAAAAGCATATATCGTTAAAAATCCTTTTCTATCTTTATCCCTATACGATACCGGACAAATCCCTTATTACCTTTGATTGTTTACATCATTTCAGGTCTATCGTGTGTCAGACGGACGTCGGCTAGCCAACTACATGTTTGAAAATGAGGCTCAGGATCTGCTTTTGTCTCCAGATGGAAGAACTTTGGTCACTCTATCCTACAGTGAAATTGTTCGTGTCTTTGATTTAGACGATGGAAATCAGGACAGTGTTCGGCCCGTATCAAGAATGAGTCGAAAATCATGTGAGAGGACATGGGAATATTAAATAAAATAAATATATCATTTTACTTATCGTTTTATTAAAATGAAACATTTCATGTATTATCCAAGCATAGATCAAAGTTGTATAATATAATTTTTTATTAATGTTTTTATTTCAAGAAGTGGATGGATGATGTTAGTGAATGTTAGTAGATTTTAAAAATTGATTATTCATGTTATGCGAAAAAAGCTTTACTTAAAGAAAAATACTAATTTATTCTATTGGATTCCATTTAGGTATGTTAGTCTTCATTATATGTTAGCATCTAATTAAATTTGAAAACACTTTTTTTAATGAATGTTATATGGAATTTCAACCAATAGTTCAATATTTTTAACAATATGTGCATACATTTTGCAACTAAAATGTCATTTATAAATGTGTATGTATATACATAACCCAGAACATGTACTAGATTATCAACTATTGATAATAAAAAAATATAAATTATAATTGATCCATAAATAATTCAATAATATACAGTATAAAACTTTTATAAAATATTTAGGAGACTCAAAACACAAATTATTATCAATGCAAGCGTTTTAATCAAAGTAGATTACCATAAATTATTTGGAAAATTTACTTATTTTCATTTGTATAAAGTTACATTATATTTTACATACATGTATGCTGCATTACTTTTAAATAAGTAATTTAATTTTAATTTTTTTTCGACTAACGTTTCAGTGAAAAGTGCAGCTTCTAAGGAGACGAAACCTGTTGGCCCTAAATCAAACTATTTAACATCGACTGGCTTGGGTAAGTACTGCATTAAGCGGATTATATAGTTGAACATATTTTTGCTTTAATGTACTTTTAAAATACATCAAATTTCAAAGCGTTGTGTTATATAAGAAAATAAAAGATTATTTATTAAACTAAGCGAAGACAGCTTCAGTTCAAACTCATATATATATATATATATTGCCAATATCAAATTCGTATTTATAGTTACTAAAAAATCTAAATAATTTAATATAAAGATATAAATAATTTTGAGCGTTCATGAGAATAATGCTAAAAATTATCAATTTTGCCAATTCAGCTATTAAAAATATCCACTGACTCCACCTTGTATTTTATTTTAAAAGTTCACTAATTATATATATTGTAATTACAAATAGCTTTTTCTTGGATTCACTTTCTAATGTTTGCTGACGGTATTCTAGACATTTTATTAATGGTTTTTTTATAAATTAATATGTTAATAAAATTTCATCATGCCAGTATCTTAAGTAGGTTACACTTACTGTATAATACGATAAACATTTATAGTCATATTTCTACTACTCGATATAAATAATTGTAATATTATTATTACTACTTCAATTAGTAATAATATTCAATAATGATTTAATATAAATTTCAATTAAACAATGTATAGTTATTTAAAATTATTTCATCATATTTTGATTTCTGTTCAGTTAATTATGGGAGCTCGTTATGCTCTACGAAAAGTATTTTTGTTATTGAGGAGTATTTTAATACCAGAAACGCTGAACGTGTACGTGAAGCATGGGAACTTGCCTTTCCGAATCACTTACCACCTGTGCGAAAAACAATTTATAAACTTCGTGATAAATTTCAAGCAACAGGAAGTGTTATTGATGCTGGTCGCCCTGTTAGGCCTCGAACAATATGTACTGGAGACAGTGATGATCTGGTAGCAAGCAGCCGCCATTGTGCACAGCCCATGTAAAAGGGCAAGGCTCTTGTCTAACGAACTTGGAATAGACAGAAGATACTGTAATGGAAAATCAAATGAACCAACCTGGTGAATGGTATTGGGTGCTTTATCAAGTAAAGTGCTAATTGGTTCTTATTTCTTTGAAGAGACTGTAAATTCCAACAACTATCCTGAAATGCTGGATCACTATCTATTGCCTCAATTGAAAAACTGAGAGGACTTCAATCATTTTCATTTTATGCAAGATAGTGCACCGCCACATTTTGCAAACAAGGTGAGAACGTTTTTAGATAACAACTTTGAAGCTGACTGGATTGGGGGACGTGGAAATATTGATTGGACGCAATGATCACCTGATTTAACCCCCATGGATTTCTTTGTTTGGGGATCAATGAAGGATGGCGTTTATGCCTCTCGTCCAAGAACGCTTCAACAGCTAAGGGATTCAATCACCCATGAATTTAACTCTATTAAAGATAACAAATTACTATGTGAAAAAGAATGTAGGTCTGTTTTTTCCATAATGCAACAGTGTATTGAGAGCTCAGGTGGACATTTCGAGCAACAATTCTGAAATTAGTATTATCATTATTAATACAGTAATTCTTATTACTATAAAAACTCTACATTGCTCATTGTTGTTGTTGTATACATGGTATATATATTATCCAATATTCATTAAATATACTATATACGTAGTAAGTGTAACCATACTTTTGCTCCACCAATATGTATAATAAAAACGTAATCCCCGTATGAGGAATAAATCAAATTTTATCAAGAGCTATTTTGACTTACTAAATTTGTCTTTTTCAATTAAAAATTATTTAACAACCATTTTTATACATGGAGAAATACAAAACATTATAAAATATTTTAATTAGAAAATTCAATTTAACGTAGGTATTATAATCACTGAACATTTTTTATAAAATATCATTATTTATGTAGAAAAACAAATATATATTAAAATTAATAACATAATTAAGGATTAAAATGCTTTATAAAAATGTTTTGCCAATTCACTGCATCGTCTATTTATCCCTGTTGGATGTAATGTCTCTAAAACTAAAATGTAAAAATCTTACTTGTTAATCCAGTCTTCGATATTTCTATTTTACATTTAAGTTTTAAAGACATTACATCCAACAGGCAGCGATATATAAACAATGCAATGAATTGGTAAAACATTTTTGTAACGTATTTTAATTCTTTATTATGTTATGTATTGATTGTAATATATATTTGTTTCTCTCCATAAATAATGATTTATTTAAGCAATGTTCATTGATTATGATCCTTATGTTCAATTGAATTTTCAAATTTTAATATTTTATAATTTTTAATTGAATAAAGACTAATTTAAAAGGTAGAAAGCGCTCTTGATAACATTTTATTTATTCCTCATACGTCAATTATGTTTTTATTATATGTTTGCATTTTTCATTCGTTGATTCGGCATCATAAATATATATAAAAATATATTTGAATAAAGCTCCATCTTTAAATAAAGTAAAAATGTGAGTTAAAAATAAACAAAGAGCTGTATAGCAAAATGTAATATCATTACACTTTTAACTTAAACAAATCATGTTAAACATCGCAGTAGAATGTTAATAAATAAATTTAGAGTATAATCGATTTACAGACTCAAAAACATTTGTAATAAAAATCAGAAGGGAATATGACATATGCAAATGCATATAACACATATTGTTTTTAATTTTATTTCGAGTGATTAATTAATTTAATCTTAATACCATTAAATGTGTTATTTATTTTATTATCAAATTTGTTTATGTTTTGCAAATAATTTTGAACTGTTAATTTTTTTTGTATTTTGATAATTATACCGTTATATTGTTATACCGCTGAAATATTAGTTTAAATATTACTCGCAGCTTATTGATTTTCTTACCTTATTCAATACTATTATGCTGCTTAGGGGGAATCCACCTAGGCTATTATTTATATTGTATGTTACTTAATTTAACAATTAAACATATTTTATGGTTTTAATGAATGGATTATTTTTACGTTATTTTTACATCTATTTTTACGTAGCGGAAATTCTCAGCGATGCTCTTGCAAGCGTGGTGGATAAACGACCATCTGACCCGATTCTCTACGTTGCAAATTTTCTTCGAAATTACAAATAAAACCAAAATGGACACTTGACTGACTACTTTATTAATGTGTTCCTTTTTTCCAACTTATTTATTTGTGCACCATTAACTTTTCAATCTGACGTTTGACTACCTGTTTTTTTATTTAACTAAATCAATCATCCTAACTTTTTTTTACGTTTTAAATAAAAACATTGCACTGCATTCAATACAATATGTTTTCATATTTCTAAAACTATTTAAAAAAAATTGAATTCTGCTTTTTAAATTAGATATAATATCAACAAGAAATATATAGAACACTTGCTTCTTATTATTCATGTTAGTTTTCTCCAGAATATGTTGTATTATGGTATAACGATACAAATAACTGGTTTTTCGTTATATTATAATATTTATTATTTTATTGTAAAATAAATAGTTTCAACAATACTTATTTTGTTTTTAATGTTTTAACATTTTATAAATCACTTTGTATACTACTACACTAAAAAATTTGTCATTACTAATTCAAATTAAATTCAATCAGATACGTGTAAAATATACATTACATAGAGTAATTTGTAAACAATATCCAATCAACACTGTAGCAAATATTGTAAAGCTTTTATAAGTATTATTTATGGAGTATTTATTCTATTTCCTTTTATTTTGTTACGAGGCACCGATGGTTATTTAGACGAATCGGAACCTAGTCTAGGTAAAATATATAATACTATATTGTATAATGTATTACTAGATTTTTTATAGGCATTATTGTTATACAGTAAATTCACTTTAATAATTTAAAATAAAATTTAGGAAAATATTTTTCTAATTATAAAGTATACGAAAATTAAGGCAATATAACTTTTTCACTACAAAAAATACAGTATTTATTATTGTACATTGTATATAAACATATATACATATATATACATTGTATAAAGTTGCATAAATTACTTTAAGACTGTAGTTATATGTATACTGTATTTTGTCTTAATAAGTTTTTATAATATTAATAAATGTTAATAAATTAAATATTGATTACAAAATATAGCCTACTGTTTTTGTTATAATATCTGACAATGACAAAAATGTAATACAAAAAAAAAACTCTTGTTGATCAAGATCTATGTTCATACACATTTTTTAAAATTAAAATACTAAAATTATTTCAGAATATTTAATGTAGCTATTAATTATACAAAATTAGCTAATTAGTCTTTAATCAAATTGTTAATGCTATGCATTCCTCTCTATACAATTCACAAAATAATAATGTAAAACATATTAATAATTATTTATTGTAGTACTAAATTTTTTTATAATTGTAACATTTCTGTAGTAAACTTAATTTTTTTTAATGTTTATAATTTAACCACATATTGTTTAAATGGACAGAAATTCACCTAAATATCAAGATCCTTTATTGACAGAAAATATTTAAGAAACTATAGTTTAATAATACACTATAATATATTTAATGTAACAATAAAAAAAAAATATATATATATATATTTAAATATAAATTATTTTTGTAGTTATTTGATTTTCCGCGTTAAATAAGTTAAAAATTATAGGTAAAATCAGTTATCATGCATAAAGTTTTAAATTTCTTATGAAATTTATATTTTCTTATTTGTCGTTGATTTCTTTGTTTAAATGTTTAATTGAAATATTGTCCATAGTTTTTATAAATACTGGGATTTATAAAATTTTGCACTGAAATATTTATGGATCATCACCAATAAATATTTAAGAATTGAATCACAATTTTTAATTATTTACGGATTAAGGTTAGTAATTATTACTACTGCGAATGCGTGCGGTTCACTCAGACTGATCATTAGAATTTCCCATAAATAAAAAGTATAAGAAAACGTTGTTGACTTACTCAGCCTCAGGTATTAACATATATTATGATTACATTTAAATAACAGTTATATTTTTATACATAATTAATGCTCCCTGGGAGACACCAATTTTCATTAAAAAGATGAATAATGTATTTCGGCTAAATACGTTTTTATAAATAAGTTTTGTACTGTATCTTGGTACACATCTTCTGCTGATAGTGATACAACTGCTATAACTATTTTTAATATAAATAATTAAGGTTTACACAATTACAAATACCATTCTGGTATCTCTCACTTTTCAGATATTACTGTCCTAATGTTTGTCCATTGATATATTACAGCACTGTAAATTTAATTTGCATGGTTTGTTTATTCATAATTTAGGCAAATGTGCTGAAGTAAATGTGTGAGTTTGAGCTCACAAGCAGATTTTATATTGAGATGGGTTTCTAATGATAATCAATATAACATAGTAAACTTTATATAAAAAACAAAGTATATAAAGTAAAAGAAGAATTTTTTGGATACAATATATTTATTATTATTACAACACTTTTTTTGTGTAATACTAATAATATAATATTTAAGATGGACTTTACAACTTTCCTATCTGCATAACTAATAAAATGATTATAATAATATAATAAAGTAAGAAATAAATAAATAAACAATTATTTGATACAAAATATATTTTTATTACAACACATTTTTTCTGTAATATATATATTTGAGATAGACATATATTTTGTTATCTCTGCAAATAATAAAATGATTATAATAATGTAATAAAGTAAGAAATAATAACTTATGTTAAATCACATTAAAAACAATACAAAACATTATTATATATAATATCTTATTATTAATGCAGTGTCCACTGGTACCATGGTTGAATAGTTAAAAAGACTATTCAAATTGTAATTTTTCCAGTTATTTATTTTTCATTATTATTTATAAATATTATTAATATTAGTGTTTACAAAATTAAATTTTAACAAATATTGATAAAATGTAATAATAATAACAAAACAGACCTTAGAAATTAATGAAAAAATGCTGTTTGAATATTCTATTTGACTATTCAAAGCAGGCCATCATTACGCTGCTTTTAAAAAAGCCTTGACTTGACAAAGAAGTTCTTAGCAACTACCGACCAGTTTCTGGATTATCTTTTCTGTCTAAACTCATAGAAAGAGTTGTTGCTATGCAGACTATTGACTTTCTAACATCTAATTCACTATTTCCGGAGTTTCAATTGGCCTATAGATCCCATCACTCTACTGAGACGGCTTTATGTTGTCTATATAATGATCTTCAAATGGCCCAGAATAATGGGAATATTTCTTGTGTTATTTTCTTGGATATTAGCACCGCATTTGACATGGTAGACCACAACATCCTTTTGGAACATCTCCAATACCGCTTTGGCTTTACTGATCTTGTCTTGGACTGGTTCCATTCATATCTAACCAACAGACATCAAGCAGTGTGTGTGCAAGGTAGAAACTGAACATATGTCCCACTTACCTGTGGAGTACCTCAGGGATCTGTTCTTGGACCGATTCTGTACTCTCTATACATGGTACCAGTGACTGACATCATTACCCATCATGGCTTATTACATCATATTTATGCTGATGACACCATACCACTATAGCCTATACATATCCTTTTGAGTTCCTGATATATCTACCAACATCTGGCGTCTGTAACAATGTCTGGATCATGTGTATGATTGGTTCAACACCAACCAATTAAAGTTGAACCCTGACAAGACTGAGGTACTGCTATGAGGTTCTCCTATGCATCTGGTCAAAATGGATATTTAATCGATTAATGTGTGCAGCAACCATGTCTCCTCCAAGTCTATTGTTAAGTGTCTGGGTGTTACACTAGATTCACATTTGAGGATGGATGCACACATTAAAAATATATGCAGATCTTCATTCCTCTTTCTACGTAACCTACGTCACATTCGTCGTTACTTGTCGGAAGACATAACGAAATCTATTATAAACGCATTTATTTTCTCACGAATCGATTACTGTAACATTATCTTCTCTGGCTGTACTGAACAGTCTCTACAACGTATACAGCGTATTCTAAATTGCAGTGCACGCATAATAAAGAAACTTCCCAGACACGCTCATATTTCTGGTGTTCTGCGCGAGCTTCATTGGCTTTCCATTCGCCAAAGGATTGACTTTAAGTTGTGCTGCCTCGTATTTAATTGACTCAGTGGTACTGCACCTCCTTATTTGAAGTCCCTTTTGAAATCAGCTGCTTCTGCTTCATCATCGATTGCTTTACGGTCACACGAAGTGCATTATCTTCATCAACCGATTCTCAAATGCCGTGCTGCTGGTAGGGCTTTCTACTTCTCTGCTCCACGTGCCTGGAACTCCTTGTCAGTTAGATGTCGTTCTCTCATTAATCGGTCTGCTTTTAAAAAGCTGCTTAAAACCGAACTGTTCCCTTCCTTGTAACATATATATATATTATTTTTTTCGTAACGTATAAACTTTTCGTTTTTCTGTACCGACACTAACTGTTTAACTGTACCGACTTTGATATTACTTGAATTGTCGTTAAATAAATTATTATTATTATGTTAAAATTACAAATCAAGTCAGAAAAGGAGAAAAAATATATCTGTAATACATAGCCATACAAGGTATGTAGGCTATTATTAATTTTCTATAATTTTAGTTTTATAATATAAATATTGTTATAACATGTTTAGACTTTTGTGCTCAAAATAATAGTTTTATATGTAATTTTAAATTCAGCTATTTAAAAAGTGTTCTAATTTATATTCCTAGATTATAGTTTTTTTGATCAGATTTTTTTAATGTATATTCATAAATATGCTACACACAACTTTACTACATCAGAGTTCATAGTATTTGTCAGGAATAATTTCCCTAACATTTTAATACCAAGATAATTAAAACAGAAAATATATATTTAAACAAGTAAACTTATTTAATTTCAGAATATTAAATTAAATATTGTAGATATACAGTACAAGTATTTGATACCAACAAATTTATTTCAGCCGACTCTGTAATTTATTATAATGGTCATGGTTAAAGTTTATTTCTAAACTTACTGGCAATATTGCCATATTTGCGTGGTATTCAACTTGAAAAGTACTTCAAAATTGCCTATTTCTTATAAACAAGAGACACTGAACTTGTATTTACAGGGTTATACAGTGGTACAGAACTCCATAAAATGAACAAAATAATAACCTTTCAATTTTAAATTAAAATAGTTGCATTTATTAATTTTATTAATTTAACAATGACATGTCTATGTATTGTACATCAATTGTACATGGCAGCAATGTGATGTGTATGTTAAATGCTATAATTTATTCACTTAACCTTAACTAATAATATTTTAATACATATTCTCCATATTTATACATATTCTTATTAAACATTCTAAATATGATATAATATATTATGATTTAGTAAATATAATAAATATGATATGTAATATATGTTTTACTTTAGTTGCTAAAAACAATAATTTTGCACGATAACAATTTGACTGCAGAAGCTGGATAAATCACCTGTTGATACATTTTTTTTCAAGAAGCTGAGAATATTTATGTTGCTACTAATACTCATAAACATGTATCTTCTCTATAGGTAATCCTATATGTAAAAAAATTCATGATATGTAATAGAATTATGTAAAACAAAAGTAAAACATAATCTGTAAATATTGAATGTATTGTATATTTTCCAACTACATGATAACACACCCGTCTGCTAGCTTATTTTTTAAAGCTGGCAAAACATCAAAAATACTAATTTCAATTGGTGATAATGTTTTCCTAATTCTGTTTTATATATAGCTTACTATATTGTTTCTATTTCTTTGTCAGGGGACAACTCTAGCTATAAAGGGCCCAAATAATATTCTTAGCACTGATAATATTATCTATGCAAAATAATAAATATAATACATATTGTCTTTTTGCATAGCAAGTTCTAAAATATATAATTTATACAAATAAGCAATTTTATTTTGAAAAATTTTTTGTTCTACTCTGCAGGTAACATAACAAGCATAGTATAGCTATGCAAACACACTCCCTTTCAAAAGCAGGTGTATATTAAATCAGTTCTGGGTATTGTGCAATGCCCTGTACCTGCTCCTGCATTTATAGTACACATAATGGAAAATATATCTCCCAATGAAGGACACTAGAGACCAAGAAAGTGATATTGACAATGTTACATGCTTATAACTGCTCAAATTAGCTCACAGCTTGATGTCAGTTGGTCAGATATGAACTAAACCACTCCAATACGAGCTCAGCGGAGCCAAACCAATGTTAAAGACACTCTAAGAGAATGCAATGGTCCGCCATGTCAAACACAGTACTGAGATCCAAGAAAATGACACTTATTATATGACCATGGCATCATCATGCAAACTTTCAGATCGTTGTACATACAGCACAACATAGCAATGTCTCAGTGGAGTGATGTGATCTGTATGCAGATTGGAATTCTGGAAATAGTGAATTTGATGCTAGAAATTAAGTGGTTTGAGTAGCAGCAACTTTTTCAATGAGCTTTGATGGGAATGATAGACCAGATACTGGTCTATAATGGCTGAGGACATCTTTGTCAAGACTGCGCTTCTTCAAAAGTGGTGTAATAATTGCCTGCTTCTGAGACCCAGGGAGAGTTGCATTTGTCAAAGAAGAGTTTACGATTTGGTGATATAATGGTGCAAAGACAACATTTAGTTGCTTAATAAGCCACATCAGAGCTGAATCAAGGCCAGAAGATGTTAGCTTAGATACATTGAGCAAGCAAAGTACATCTTCAGTGGTCACCATTTTAAATTTGTAATCAAAAGATTTGGGATCGAAAGTTGCACACGAATGATTAAAAGACTCACTTCAGTGGTACATATGGATGGCAATTCGAAAGCAGACAGAGTAAGTGATCAATGTCTCTGAAAAAGAGAATTTATGGCAGACCACAACTTGGAAGGATTATGACTGCTTTCAGTAACAAGATTGGTATAATATTAATAATCCCCCTTTGTTTTAGAATTTCACTGAATAATGAAAGTCTGGTGGTCAGCAAGAGTTTTAGATGCACAAGCTTTCTTTTCAAGTTTGCATTTAAGATGTTTGGACTTGGTAATCTCTAGGTTGAACCAAGTAACAGATACACAGGACTTTATTGATTTATTGATTATAGAAAAGTGATCATTAAGAATGTTAGTTACAGATTCATTGACAGTATCAACAAGTGTCTCGAGAACAGTAGAAGAGTTGTTAATATTGGACAGGTCAGCAATTAAATCAGAAGTAAATTTGTCAATATTTAATGACTTCCATTTGCAAAAAGAAATTTGATGAATTTTAGATTTTGGTTTACTTAAATTAAGATTGCACATAACTAAGGAGTTGTAAGTAATAGAAGAATCATGAACAGAATGAAACTTTAATATGTTATCATCAGGTCTGGATAGAATAAGGTGAATAGTTTGGCCTGCTTGGTGGGTTAATTCATTAACAAACTGATTGAAATTAAAATGATCAGTTTAGTCGAAGAAATTATTGGCAAAACTATCATCTTTTCAAATCAGAAGTACACTCTAAAAACTCTGAATTCAGATAAAAAAGAAGTGGCGTGGTAAATAACACTATGTGTAAAAAGGAAACTAGATGAGTTGGTTAGTACAAGAGATAATTGCTCAAAAAAGCTGAAAGAAGGAAGTGTATGTAACACTGTGTGTCAGTAACAATAGCAGGCAGTGGATAGACAGATGCATTGTTAATTCCTAGCCACCAACAATATCATCAACATTTTCGAGACAGTTTTAAGTATGGGCATACTTGCAGATTAAGCAACTGTTCACATGAATAAGTAGTTATTATACTACAATATATAGTGATCCAATATAGATGGACAATTCAGCAACGTTCTGATTGGCTGACATTGCTGATGGCATAGTTAGTGATAATTAATCAAGGAAGAATGAAAATTATTCAAATGTTGATTATATCCTGATCACAGTGAATACAACAATGAGGTTATGTTCAAAACATATTGAAAAGCAGTTAAATGTATATAAAATGTTTGATGAAGTGTCCATCATATCAATTTTAAATTAAGGAAATTGCTGATGAATGAGAGGTAAGATTGTAGAACCTCTCACTAGAAATTCATTCAGAGTTTGTTGGTTTATATATTGAATTCATTTTATTATTCTTCTTCTTCCGTTAAAGTCCCAAATCTCATAGCACATTGATGGGGCTATTTTTTTGTGTTCATGAGCTTGTTCAGGGCGGATTCACTCAAGTTATTTCATGTTTGAACTGACGATTGAAAAAATGACTGCTTTGATGTGTTGGACCTTTCGTGTGGAGCAGAGAGATGCTGGTTGTATCTGCAGGTCCTGCTGTTTTTAAAGTTTGTATAACCTTTTGGGAGAGGGATGTCCAATCCACCTTTGACAATTTTTCCAATGTGGAGGTTTTCCAGCATGTTTGTTATGAAGTCTGGATCGTAAGTAGTATAGTTTCCAAAGACAAATCTTGCTGCAGCTTTTTGGATATGTTCAATTGCATTGATGTCATAGGCTGTAAGTGGATCCCATATTTGGCAAGCATATTCCAGAGTGGGGCATACATAGGTGTGATAGCAAGCTGATATGATTTTTGCATTGCAACTGCGGACATCAAGACAGAGGAAGCTGAGAGTCTTTCTAGCCTTTGCTGTGATTGTGTTTACATGGGTGGTCCAATTAAGCTTCTTTTGGATGTGTACTCCGAGGTATTTTGTGTGTGTAACGTTAGTAAGCCATTGGTTGTGGATTGTATATGATGTTGGGATAATAGTTTCACATTTGTCTGGACTAAATTCCATGAGCCATTTTTGCTCCCAGGATTGCAATCTGTTGAGATCTTTTTGCAGTTCAATTGCATCAGAGCTATTTATTATGGTTTTATATTGTATTGTATCATCTGCAAAAAGGCGGCAAGATGACTTAATGCCAATGTTGATGTCATTTATGTACACTAAAAAGAAAAGGGGCCCAAAACGGTACTTTGTGGTACTCGGGACGTGACAGGGACTGTTGAGGAAGTAGTTCCATCAAGAACAACTGCCTGAGAATGGTCCACCAAAAAACTCTATATCCATTTAAGGGTGTTCCCACGTACTCCATAGAAATTCAGTTTAGAAAGTAGGCAGAGGTGGGCAACCTTATCAAATGCCTTGCTGAAGTCTAGTAGTATGATATCAATTTGCTGTCTATCGTCAATCGCATTTGCTAAGTCATTTGTTGTTATTATTAGTTGAGAGACTGTTGATCGTTTTTTGCGGAAACCATGATTTGCATCACTCAGTATGTTATGTTTCTCAAGATGAGCTATGATATGAGAGTGAATAATATGCTCACATATTTTGCAAACAATAGATGTTAGTGAGATAGGTCTGTAGTTTTCTTGTTTTGATCTTTCGCCTTTTTTTAATAAAGGTGTAACATTAGCATGTTTCCACTCATCTGGAATTTTGCAGTTATTAAAGTTTGATTGAAACAGTAGTGTAAAAATGGGTGCTAGTTCAGGGGCAGCTAATTTCAATAGAATGGCTGGGATACCATCTGGTCCACAAGCTTTGCGAATATTTAGATTCTGTAGAAGTTGACGTGCACCATTTGAAGTTATGACAATATCTGACATGTCTGTGATTGTGGATACTCCAAAAATGGGCAAACTATTTGTATATTCATGTGGGCTAAACACAGAAGAAAACTGTTGATTTAATACTTTATCTTTCAGCTAATAGGTTCGTCATAAGATATTCCATGATCCTTAACAGTTGAGACAACTGACTGGTCAGTATGATTATGTTTGATTAGATGGCCTAACTTATTACGATCACCATCTGCAATGTCAGAGACAAATATATGGTAGGCTTCGCAGCATTGTTTGATCTGATTATTTTTTAATAAATGAAATTTTTCCCAATCATCAGGTTTCTTTGAATTTCTAGCTTTGTTCATGTACCCATTTACCCAAGCTTGGTGGAATTTGGTAGATGACATTTAATGTCATCTACCAAATTTGCAAAAATTTGTAATTAATTTATAATTATTTGTAAATAAACAAATTTGTTTCAATGACAGATACCAATTTATCCTTTATGTTTGAATCCACATTATCATCTATCTTTAAATACTAATTATTCAGTCATAAAATTAAATAATTGCTACCCAACTGTGTGGGAAAGTATTTTATGTAGTAAATAATTGAGGCAAATTTCCATTCTTGATTAATAGAGCACCTGCCCAATCTTCTAATTAGATAAGTTTGTTCTATACCTATACATTCATAGTTTTATTTTTGACTGAATATTTATAGCATATGAGATATGTGCACACAGCTGAGGCATAAGCACAACAGATAATAAAGGAATAATCTTGTATTGTTGTACAAATATTATTTTCTGATACATATTATTCAACAATAACAATAGTAATTTTTTCAAAAACAACAAGAAAATTTAATATATACACAAGATTTATTTACTGAAATAAATTGCATAATATTTTATTTTATAAATTATTGAAGAAAAATGCAATGTAACTATTTTATTCATATATACAATGAAACTATATAACTGCTCTTTATTATTTGAATTGAATAATTTTTTTACTAAAAATATGGTAAATTAACAAACCACAGTATAGTTTTATAATAATATTAGTATGTGGAAATTTAATCTTAAATATGAATCATAACATTATCCATAACATAAGAATCAAAACATAATTTCATATTTTCATTATACTATGCAGTTAGTTACTTATATATATTATAAGAAACATGTAATAAAGATTTAAATATAATAAGAGGTGACCTTGCAATAAGAACAAAAAAGTCAATACAAAAGTTGTTAGCTAATAAAAGATCTGACAGATTTACTAACTATCAAAATTGTATTTGTAATTTTATACAGCCATATACAATGTTTATTTTTATTAATTAAATATATTAGTTATAACCACTCAACTTTAAAGTAGGTGTTATCATTTTGACTATTTTGTTGTTTAAACTGTAGTTTTGGCCAATGCTAAAGGAGTGGGTGGGTGGTTCTAATGATTAAAGAATGATGTTAAAAAAAAGTAATACAATAAATACCTGCTTACATTTATTATTATTAGTTACTTTTTTTCTTGATGCTAAAGGAGGGTGGGTGGGTAGATATGAGTTAGTGTTGCCTGACTAGATAGTCAGAAATACTGTGATCCAGTTGAGGTTTTGATTGTTACATTGTTACTATATTTATAATTATATAGCATTGATGTTTTGACTGTTACCTTATTAATATTTTGACTGTAATATCCTATTTATATTTTGACTGTAATACCCAATTTATATTTTGACTGTAATACCTTATTTATATTTTGACTGTAATACCCTATTTATATTTTGACTATTACCTTATTAATCATGTTTTAACTTATTTACATTTTGATGTTTTGACATGGGTTCAATTTAATTTAAGGTCTTGAATGTTTGGCCCTGCACTTAGACTTTAGTTGTACTGTCAAGTATAAAAAGAGCACACCATACAGCCACAGGGTACAAGGAAAGGAAAAAATAAAAACCTGTGTAATTTTTAAAAACCTTCAATTATTAAGTAAAGCATAATATATATAATTATTAATTGATTAAAGTTTTGCTCTTAAATATTTAAAAAGTCAAAGTGTAATATCTGCATGGAGGAGAAACATTATGTAAAATTAGAAGACTATAGTAAATTGTACAATGTATATAAAATATTTTAACTTAGGAAAGTAAAGAATATATAGGATTATTATTTAAAAAAATTATGTATAAGAATTATAAAGCTAGTTACAAAAATAAAAACTTTTTCATTCCCAATGGAGTTAAAAAAGGTTGGAAGTCAGGGGTGTATTTAATTTTATTTTTCTGGTATCCCACCCTGGATACCAATAAAAATATTTGGTATCCTGGGAAATAATCAGGTATCCTAAGGTTTTATAATTAAATGTAGAAAAACCTCAAAATAATCCAAGGAAAGTATATATTATGCGTAGAGCAGGAGTCAGTATATATTATAGTAGCCCTATGTATACATTTAGAGCAGGAGTATATAAAGAAATTCAAAAAAGAATATAGCTGAATACTACACTGTTGGTAAAATGTGATTTTTTGATATTAACTAAACCAATATAAATAAACTTTATTTTTTATAGACAGTTCATAATAATTATAATTTTATAAACTATGGAACTTTGAAAATTAGACCACTAACATTTTTATCCCATTTAAAATGGGAAATAGTTATTCGAATATTTGAAAAATCTAATTCGAAAATTATTGTACCCATCACAATAATATCTTCGACCATTGAATGTGTTTGTAAATGCAAGCAGTAGAATACCTATTAATGTGTCATCTAACTTTCTCTCTCTCTCCTTTTGTCAGAATATTTCTTTCCATTTGATAGACATACTATACTATCAAAATTGCGACTGAGTACATAATTTATACATTAGTTTCATCTAATGGTCCCGAAAAGTATCAACTGGGATACTGATAAATACAGCGCTGGAAGTAATAAATTAGAATTATTAGTATTTAGAGTCAATAGATAGGAAAGACGGTTCCTGTATAATTCTATAAGGCAATTAAACTAATAATTCCCAGAAGCATGTTGTATAAAAGTATAAGCTGGTTTATTAGATATAGGCAGAAAGCCAAAAGTTAAATGCATTAGGAATAAAAACTTATTTGTTCTGAAAACATTGTATAAATATAAAGCTTATTATTATTCAAAGGAGAAAGCCAAATAGATGGTTCCTTTCAAGCATAAAGCTGTAAATATTATTATATGATTTATTGCTTTATGGATATTGGAAGCTAAAGGGTAACCAAATAAGTTACATGAGTTTAGGAAGCTTCAATTCCCCTAAGGCTAAAGCCAAAGGAACATGGAGCTCAAGGCAGTGAGTAAAAGGTATGCCTTATAATTATTTAATATAAAAAGGGCTAAAAACATAGGAAGAACACCACCACCAGACTCCAAACAGGATCACACAACCCAGATCAGAGATACCCACAAACAGTTCCCCTTCTCGAGAAGTCCTGTAAATTTTCTTAAGTAATAACACATTCAATTTTGGGTACAAGTACCAAGTTTATGCAGTTCCTGACTTCAGCACTCAGACTATTAATAATATAACTCTAGAATAACCATTAAAACAAATATTGTTAACCTAAGGTTGAGTTCAGTATCTTTTTATATATTTTATTATGCATGTTAAGAAACATTCATTCTATATTTATATTGCTGATGATATATGATATATATATCTCTCCTTTGTAATACACATAATATATTCCTAGATATGCTAAATTGTCGTTTTCACTAGATTCAGAGCTTGGTTCGAACCCTAACATTCGCGTATTTGTTCTTTTGTGTGTAATAGGACAACTCCTATTATAAATATAAAGGGTGATTTTAAAAGAAAAACAGTGGTGATTTAACCTACGCAGCTTTTTTTGATTAATAATATGCTGAATTTAAAAATGTATATAAATAAATAAATGTCGATGATAGTTAACTAATCAATATATTAGGTTATTAAATTACCATTTTTCCGCTTTTCGACGTTATTAATGTTCTAAAAATTCCGCGTTTGAGTCATTAATATTTAATTTTTTTTAAACAATAACAATAATATTTAATTAATTATGTCAACTCAAAAGTATATGTATAGTCAAATTGACAAATTTTAATATTTTTAATATAAATTGTTTTAATGAGTTATACATTTTAAATCTCTATGACCACAATTTTTGCAATTATTTAAAACAGTCAACAATTGTCACAGACACAGGTGAACTATTTTTTTTATATTATCTTCACAAAATAAATTTTATAATAATTAAGTTCAACTATAGGCATAGTAACGATATTTTAATTATAATAATAAAAATTTAACTGTGGGTGAATGTTATTTGAAACGAATTGTTTAATGAAAAAACGACTATAAGAACCAAATAAAGGTTATAGTTTAAAAACAAATCCCAATTCCACAAAAATTAATTTCTACACCAATTACCTGAGAAAATTCTGATGCCTATGCCAAGTACCTGTGATGCTTAGAAAAACCCAGTGCTGATTCTACAAAGTCAACTGATGCTGATGCCAAGTGGGGCCAAGGCCCAAGTCAAAGTGGTTACACGTCAAAGGGTCACCATGACAAAACGTCACCAAATCCATAACGAAAAAAATTAATTTTAATACAAACATTTGTTTATATAACAAATGTATATCAATATAATTATTAAATGGACAAATAATTAG
>JAUZND010030625.1:0-23017 GCA_034780555.1 Coelogynopora nodosa
AAGATTTAAGAAAATTAAAGATTTAAGAAAATTAAAGATTTAAGAAAATTAAAGATTTAAGAAAATTAAAGATTTAAGAAAATTAAAGATTTAAGAAAATTAAAGATTTAAGAAAATTAAAGATTTAAGAAAATTAAAGATTTAAGAAAATTAAAGATTTAAGAAAATTAAAGATTTAAAAATATTAAAGATTTAATAATATTGAAATTTATTTGTAGTTATAGAGTAGGCCTATAGTCTCACGCATTGTGGCTAGCTGTATATGTGTAGTGTAAATGATTCGTTTATTTCCTAATATTAAAGTGGTATCGATCGTATTTTATGCCAACAGTAGAATATATACGTAAACAGTATTGAAACCAGTAACACATGTTCTAGAAAAGCTTTTTACAGGAAATATTTCATAGATTTTTTCAATATCGGGTTTTTCGTATTGTAGTTTTTATTTCAAATAGTGAACTTCACATTCCGAAGTATATGTATATCGTTTAAAAATGCAAATAGTTATTATTAAAATACATGGTATGTAATCATCACAATAACTGTGAATTAGTTAAAACATTGTTAAAGGCCTATGCCCACCAAACACGACGCGACGCGACGTGACGAAAACATTTGATTACATACATTTCTATGAGTCTATTTCCACTGAGTTCGATGCAACGCGACGAAACTGAAGTTAAATATGTTCAATTTTTTCTGCAACACCGCGCGACGAAATGAATATTTCAATACAAACACTACAATAACTGATGAAAAATCATTCATACATACACGTTCCTGCACATACTGGAATGAGTGAGAGAGGGAACCTCAGTAGCACGGACTGTATGCATTGGTCATAAACAAACAATAGCTACCTGCGTACTTATCTCTCCAATCAATACGTGACACCGGGCTGAAGTAACAGTTACAGTGCGTGGTCTGTTCATATAGATAGACATATCTCTATAGAGCCATAATAACCCATGGTATTTCGTTTCGTCGCGTCGTGCTTAGTGAGGACTAACATTTAATTTTCGCGCGCGTAGTTACATCGCGTTTTGACGCGTCGCGCTTGGTGGACATAGGCCTTTAGACTTTTCTACGTAGAACGAATCAAGCGTGAAATAGTAATATTGGCAACTGACAAATTTTTCATATCGGGATTTGAATTTGTTATCTCAGGGGAACTATGAACAGTTAACATTTATATCAATACATATTTTTTAGAACATCAGCGCTTTTGAGTAATTAAATTCCTAATTCGCCACAAAAATCTTCAGCTATAGTTCTATTTGTTATAGACTTTTCCTATTTAATTGTAGCATTTATGGTGGCGGTGATAAAGGCCGTTCAGTATCTTTATTAATTGGATTGTGCGAAGCTAACAAAACAAAAATTTAATCTGATTGTGCAAAGCTAAAAAAATAAATAATAATAATTTAAAAAAATAATAATCGGATTGTGCGAAGCTAAAAAAAATAATAATAATAATTTTATTTTTAATTAATCGGATTGTGCCAAACTAATTAAAAAAAAGTTTAAGTGTGATATATATATCATTTTTTATATTATTTTTGACACCCCTCTTTATACAAAATATTCATGAAGATGAAGTTTCCGATACATGTGTTAGAAACCATACAGCAATTACACTAGCTCAGATTTCCGAAATGTTGAGCCCTCCCACTTATTTTAATTCTTCCCTATACGGGCAAATACGGTTTGACAATGTTAAATTACTTTTTTGTACAAAGTAATATATAGTATATCAAATAAAAATGTACATAGGAACACATTATTTAAAGCAAATAGGGTACTGAATATAACAAAACATAGGCCGGATAAAGTAAGTAGTTTTGTCAGAAAAAGAACAACAGTCAATTAAATTTTAAAAACAGAACAAACCCCTCTTCCTCAGCGTGTGCTGCCTGAACACTTTTGGATATTTAGAAGTGACCACATACAAAATTAGATGCAGAAAAGAAAATCCAAGACAGCTCCTGAAAGCCATATTGTATTGCATTACTGATTAGTATAAATTATGAAACATCGTCAAAGTAGCGGATACACTTTATCTGAGATTTGTCATATAAATCACAAAGACAAAAATTATGCCTCCATTATTGCGGTTTTATTAATATACTAAATAAACCTTTTTCAAGGAAAATTACAATTTTTATAGTTGATTAAAACATTGAATGTAATTTATAAACTTTTTTTTGTTAATATTTGATTTAGAAAAATGATTTGAATGGAACAAATCAATAATACAATAGGCAATAATAACTGGCGATATTATCGACAGTAGTAATAATTACATTTAGTCAATTAAATATGCTGAGCGAGAAGGTTTTTTGTTAAACAAAGCGTGTTTATTAATAAACACATAATTATGTTTAGTAATAAACTAATGCGTTTAATGACAAACACACTGCGTTTTATAAAAAACCTTCTCGGCCACCATAATAAACTAATTAATCAGGTTTCTTATTATAATTGATTATATAAGCACTCGTAGAATTATAGTCAAAGTTGTTTTCAATAACATTGGAATCGTTAAATGTTATCCATTTATCTTCTATAAGTTAATTTGGTGCCCGTGGTGAGTTAGATATGTGTCGTATAGTTTGAAATTATTTTAACAATTCCTTTTTCAACCGTTACAAAAAATCTGAAATATGTACTTCATGTCAGACCGAATTTTATAGGTTAGGTCAAACTCATGTTACCCAACACTAATACATTTGTAGATACGTTGGTTTGGAATGATAGCGGCTGATTATTCTAATTTTACTTGAAAAGGTTTATTTATTATTAATATTATTAATTTATTATTCTAATTTTACTTGAAAAAGGTTTATTTATTATTAATAAAACCGAAACCATGGTCGCACGATTTTTGTGTTTTTGATTTTTGTGACAATTTATCATTTGTATCCTATTGGATCCGCTGTACAGAAGTGTTTATTTATTTTTAATTCTATACTGCATAGGATCAATTTTTTGAAATTATTTTGATGTGATAAAATTAGCCAGGTTTGCGACCCATTTTTTAACTTTTGAAATGTTATATTATACCATTGTAACATGTCTATTGAATTTAAAATGCTGATTGTTTTAAAAAAAAAAGTTTTATAATTGTTAAACTGTGAATAGGGCCTGAATATAAAAATAAATAATATTTTAAGAAAATAATAAATATTAAAGCCTATAGGCTATAACCCCCAAATGTAACAATTACAAGTACTTGAGCTATTTATGCAACAAAGGAGTAACATGACAATTATAACATATTTACCTTTCTAAATACAATTATAAATATCTTAAAATAATTATCAAATAATAAATAAATAAATAAATAAATATAACAGTCTGCATGTTTACGGAAATATTAATAAATATATAATAAATTAATTGAATAATGCATATATCGCCAGTAATGGTACATATGTATAATTGTTAATACGGTACAGAACTCCATTCCACTTAGTTTTCTTGCAACATATTTTTTTTAAAATATTTTAAAATCTAAACATAAAATATTAATCTTTTTGTAAGACATTTCTTAGAACCCCATACAATGCAGTTAAGCTTTGGAACTTGTCCGTCTTCATGCGTTATTCTAAATGTTTTCTATTTTCAAATCTTACCTCAGTTAAAGTATTTTTTATTGCTCATTGTTAGCACTGCACTTCTTGTTCAGTTTGTGAAACACTATTAGTAAAACTACAGTTTGTGAAACATTCTGACATCTTTCAGTTTAAATCACTATTACAAATATATAAATATTTAAGTTTGTCTCATGTATAACATAACACATATGAAAAACAATTTTACTGTTATTCTGGTATTTATTTTTAATTAATTAAATATTGGTTGACCTTAAATATATTTATATTAATATCGTTTATCAATATTTAGCCTCAAAGACAGCTCAGATAGTGGTATTTGTTATGACCTTAGTTGCATTATGCTTTGGCGAGCTAATTTGCTCGACAAATAATCATTATTTATAAAATCCAAGGTTTCATCTAATTATTTGGTAGATTCTGAGCGTTTTTTCAACTGTAATTAAAAATTGACATTTTATACACATATTTAATTCAGAAGATGTAAAGATGAGTTATTCGACGATTGACAGACACTGCAGGATTGCTTGATTTGTTCAACCATAAAGCGTGCTTCGTGCTAGGAAAAGGATATTTCTATATTTTAATGTTATTATTATTGTTTTTAATAAAGTATACTTATTGCTTTACGCTTCAATAAATTTAAACATAGACATGTGTTACCCCGGCATCTCATTCAGTGTATACAAAAGCGAACATTTCAATAATTGAAATTTAAATATGAATACATTGTACGTACATTTACTATTGAATCTATTAAAATAATTTTGGAAGACGTTATGAGTTGCTGTTTGCCGTCGAATTTTTAAGTGTCTTATGTTATCATAATTATATAATATATATTTTTAATCCTGTATGACTCGGTGACAATATTATACAAAAATGTTTTATATGAAACTTTAAATTATTATAAAAGCTCTGTGACAGCATAATATAAACTTCAATTTGATATGTTTAACCTTCAAACGCCCAAAAAATTGATAGTAGATTTCGGGTCAATACGAAACTCCGAATACGGTATTCACATTTACACGGTTAAATTTAATTTAATGAAATTTAATTTTAAACTATGTAAACTATTATAATTAATCATTGTAACGATTTTAGTAGCTAATGTTAACTTAATCTTCATGCGTTATTCTAAATGTTTTCTATTTTCAAATCTTACCTCAGTTAAAGTATTTTTTATTGCTCATCGTTAGCAAATTTTAACAAAACAAAAAAGCAGACATAAACTTTGTATACAGAATGTATTATTTAAGAAAAATGAACAATAGAGTGATTATATAGAACAATGTATGATATAAACTTCGGCATACAAATACTTTAAAGAAGGCAAATATTATCTGATGTAAAATTTTAACAAATACAATGTAAACAATACTTATATGTACATGTTATGGATTGTGATTTGGTGCTGTGTTTCATGTTATTATGTTGCTTATTGATTTATTGTCTCATAAGTATGTACTTATATTATAGTTGCGTCATATGTGCATTACCTGTTATTAGCCAGTGCTGTGCAAGTTGATAGTCAGAAAACAATTGCTTTGCGCCGAAGCAAACGAACACCTGTAATACATCAACTCTTACGATACTAATAATATACAATGTTACTGCTGTTTTAAGTTTTGTTTAATCATTATTTTACCAAATAAAACAGTACAGCTTATGGCGTGCATTGTTCATACACAATAAAAAGACTTCAAAGAAGGCAAATAACATTTCATGCACAATTGTCACATAAAAAACATCAACATGAATTATATCTGTAACAATGTTCATCTTTATAAATATTGAAACATTATTTTCATGTTTAAACTGTAAAATTAAAAAAAAACTAACATTATTTGTGTGTAGACAAACGGTTCAAAGACAATCTTAACAAATGATGAAATTGTAGACACTACAACAAAAAATTTTGCACACATACTTTCTTCATCTTTCGATCATGATCTCTGCGGCACATGTGACTTCGCCTTCGAAAGATTAGACCTTGAGCTGGCCTTTGATCCGCATGTGGAGGAAACAGCAGGGGCAGTCAGTCTCTTGGCGGCTGTAACAGCCATACTAAGGTTGCATAGAAATAACCGACGCTTACGTAATATTTTCCAGCGTTATTGTTAGGAAACACTGCTAAATGTAGAATGTATACGTGTACAACGATATTGTAAAATACGTGCACGGGCCACTTTTTTTACTTGACTTTGACCGTAGCTTGTCCATTACGTCAACCCTTCCTAAGGATTAATTGTGTTTAAGCATATATTTCAGTTTGAATGGTTGCTTAAGTTCGATTTCTGACGTCGAAGGCTGGCTTGACAGAATGACATGATTTGAATCGTGTCTTCATGGGTGTTGCCGAACTAGTGTATGAGGAGAAAAGCTGGCGACCTTGATATCCTCTCAATTTGTAACGGAACTTCGCGTCGATTGCAACGTGCTGTACAAGGCAATGTCATGTTAGGGGCTAGGAAATGGCAGAACAATTCCAAAGATCAGATATAATTGTCCACCGTATTGTTGAGACCAGATCCAGTAAGATTTGTTGTCAGAGAAAGACATATATGCTCAGCAAGAAGAAGTTCTCCTTGATCATCTTTCACCGTGTACATGTCCATGTTCTAGTTGTACCAGTATGTAAAATGAACTTAGATGTCAAAATGTTAATCCGTATTTTGCAGGTTTCTTTGGCATGTACTGGATTTATCAACATCTACCTCGATATAGGTTCACTTGTCGATCAACTGTGATGGAACCTGACAAACCTGGACGATAACATCGTTGCAACTTATCTACAAAGCCTTCGATCAATAAACGATTTCTGTGCGTCGCTAAAGAGATAGGTATGTTATGTGAGCTCGGTAAACGCGTGAATGCAGTGGATGATATCATAACATGGCGGGAAAATTGATGAAATCAAAAGTGTAAAATTAGGTGTCAATGATTTTTACGTTAAATTATCGCATATATTTTTGGCATATCGTACAACTACTAGATTAAGTAATTCTCCTAATAGAACAGCATATTCGTTCAATTGTAGCCCATTTTATGCATATAAATTGTTAAACATGCTCTGGGGTCATTTAAGCCCCAATAGTCGTTTGAAGGTTAATAAAGCATTTGTAAGCATTATAAACCACAAAGTTATATAAAGCATTTAAATAATAAATAATTAAAAATAAAAATAGAATTAGAATTAGATTAGAAAAAAATCATATATGCTGAAAAATAATGTTATAGGCCTACATATAATTAATAATTGTATTCAGCATGGTATTTTAAAGTGTGAACATATATTTTAATTGTTATATAACTATTTAAGAAAGCCATTTTAAACATAATAAAAGGCAACAACAACAAATTATGAAAACATGTTACCTTCATTACGAAATAGTTTATAATAAAAAGATTTTTATTTAAAAAATAAATAACATACAATAGCATTACACATACAATAATAATAATATTAAAATAAATAATAACATAACATACATACATTTCTCTTTTTTGCAATATCACAACTAAATTTTTAATATCTAAAACGATGATGGGTCATGCCGTAATTCATTATAATACAATTAACGGTATAATAGGAGATGTGGATTAATATTATAAGAATTGCACATGTAGTAAACAATTAGATCTATGAGATAATGACTTACACTATAGAAACAGTTACAAATAGTCCTAGTACGTACTTTAAAACATGTTGAAAATTGCAAACATACATGTAATATAGGTAGTCATCCTAATTATCAATACCAAATGTTACATTTTTAGTGGTTACAGCAAATAATTACGCATTCATGATATATCTATATAAGATCAACCTAGTAACCGATTACTATAATATGTACTACGTTGAATCAAGTCATCATTTCGTATTTAGTATACGTAGATGCAGGTAAAACAAAATTAGCTTCATAAGGATGTTCTGTTCAAAAGTTGACATTTGTGTTAAAAATATTAAGAATTAGGAGGAAGGAAAGGATGAAAATGTGTATGGAGAAGCAGAGAAACAACAATTGAGCATACACAATGATACATATCATTTAATTATTATTATTACGTATTATTAGTTTATACAATAATAATGTTTTGCCATGTCTACATAATATAACATCATTTTTGCGAATTAATACAAAATTATCAAAAATATAATACCATGAGAAAGAACCCTTATGTACACCACTGTGTCAACCGTCATTGATGTTAGCGTTGGAACAAACAACGTCTGATATGTTCCCCAGGGGAGGGGTTTTAAGTTGTCTGCCGAAAGTCAACACAATTAACAGAGGAATTAGTTTTAAATACTAATATCGATAAAGTATTACAATAATGTTTAAACGTTATGTTAGAATTGTTTGAAACTGTTGTGTATACTATGTTTAAACACAATGGTGAACTTATATTACACATTGTACAACGTTACTAACTATTATCATGAGCAACTAGCAAATGTTCCGAATTTTATTTAAACTTAGGAATGAGTTATTATCTTAAATATAAAATAACGTAATAAATATATAACACTTTGTTTAAAAACAATATAATAAATATATATATATATAAGTGCTTAAATCAATTAATTTGCCATTTTTATGCCGAAATGTTAATATTTATTATATATATATATTTTTTAAATTATTAAAATTATTTATTTAAATTTTATTTAATAATATTGTTTTTATCATTTTTATTTTATTATTTATTTGTATATTATATAATACATAATTATTTATAAAATTATTTAATATTAACAATATTTGGAAGATGAAATATTCAAAATGTAAACGAATTAAACAAATTATTTTAAAATAATTTGAAACAATATTAGTTTAAATTTTACCAACTTCAAAGTTAGCTCAATGAATTTATTTATAAATTATCTAATAATTAAAACCAGATTTAGAAATTCTGTATAAATATGGGAATTTTATTTAAAGATTTCCTTGTACAGGGAAATGCACTTGTTCGTAACATCTATGAAAAAAGTTTCGCGTAAATATGTTTGTGAATTATTATATATTTTTATTATGTATTACTATGTTTGTATGTTTTGTAAACTATATTTTGTATCATTGTAATTATTCATAGTTTAAAAATGATTAAAAATTAAAAACGTTTTAGCTGAATATATTAGGAAATTCAATTGACATAAATTTGTTAGAATGTTAAATTGATAACTTAATTTATTTAATAAAAATTTAATAGTTTTCTTAATATGAATGCGAATGTTGAGATTGATCAACATCTATATTATTTATTTGTATTACTATTTTCCATTACTTGTAACATGTACTGTATTGTTTAATGATAACTTTTTCTGCGCAATCTTATTTATGCGTAACCCTGGAAACACTCTCAACAAAATGTATAAGAACATCAACTGTTATTTAAAAATCTTCAATTTATTAAATTCTGAAGAGATTAATTTAGAAAAATTATCAAAATTATATATAATCCCCAATGCTCTTTTATCAAAGTTAACCTATTTTTTCCATCGATTCGCAGATTTTAAATATAATGTTACGTCAATGTTGTAAGGTAAATTAAGGTTACACGTCAAAACGTCACCACGACAAAACAAAAATAACCAAAATTGACGGATTCTGTTGTTCCTCCGTATAGAGGTATGAATTAATTTTAATTATTTGTCCCTCCAATAATTATATTAATACGAATAAACAAAAATTTATACCATTTGATTAAAAACTCACAAGTAAAAAAAAAATTCATACAAATGTTTGTTTATTTGTATTAATATACATAATTATTAAATGGACAAATAATTAGTCCCTCTAGACGGACGAATATCAGAATCATTTTGTATTTATTTTTATCTATTTTTTCATGGTGACGTTATGTTGTGGTGACGTTTTATCTTGACACCTAAATTAAACGTTAGTGTGATGTTAACAGTTATCTATATTTTTATTATATCAAATAAGTTATTCATAGAAATAAAAATATTATACATTTATATACAGGTCGTCCAAGAAGTGGGGTGCAATTCGGCAATGTACGTATTAAAAAATTTAGTAATTCGTAAACATTAGAAAATGTATATTAAGTAATAAAAAATATAGGTATAAAAGTACAATCCGGTTATGTAGGAACAAGTGTTCATTGAAAACAATTAACTGTCATAGGGATCCACCTGATCACCGTCTACACGAATCGCAACTTCTATTCGTTTCAATGTTCTATCGGACATTTTTTGTAGTAGTCGTTTGTCTTCATTTATCTCAATTAACAAATTCTCCCTGATTATTGTCAAATCAGCTACACTTGCAATTTCCAGACCAATAACCTTCTTCTTCAACATTCCCCAAAGGGCATTATCTGGGGTTGTCCAGTCCGGACTCCTTGGAGGCCAGGGTACAAGACCGAACTTACCAATCCAATGATCCAGAAAAGTTCTGTTAAGGAATTCACGCGTAACTAAGGCAGTGTGTCCTGGAGCTCCATCTTGCTGGAAAACTGGATTGCAAATTTGTGTATTTCTTAAAGCTGGTAGAAATCTCACAGTAAATGTCTGCAGTAATTCGACCATTGCACACAAATGGACCGATTAAATGAGACGCTGATACTGCCCACCATATCATTATTTGCGATGGAAATTATTTTATTTGTTCGAAATAATGGGGATTTTCTTTTGATCAAAAGAATGAAAATCTGATTTTACCATCAAAATCTTTGACCACAAACACCTAGCTACGTACATAAAAATCTATAACCACAGACGTCTAGCTACGTACATAAAAATCTTACTTAATATACATTTACTCATTTTTACGAATTACTAAATTTTTCTACGTTCATTGTCGAATCGCACCCCACCTCTTGGACGACCTGTATATGTCCTATGTTGAAAAATAAATAGCGCAAAACATAAAAATTAATTTTATGATATACACTGTATTTTACTTAATAAGTCGATTTACAAAAATATTTTAAATCTTTTAAAAAAAACACATTATTAATAACAAATGTACGAAAGATATTTAATACATAATACTTGTTGTGTTTGTTTTGTTATAGTTCTGTTCATTTAAATATGAATTTAATTTTATTTGCGTTACGCATGATTTCTATCAAAAATATTACAAAAATGTATTATACAAAAAAAATATTGTTAGTTAATTGTTCTATGAATAAAATTAGTTTTAAAATGGATTTAAATCTATCATTTAATCCTTTGAAAGTAAGAAATAAGAAAGAATTATGAAATAAGAAAGAATTATTATTAAGTATTATACATTATACACAACATTTAAAACACAATTACTTAGTAAGGGAAATGTATACATGTCATTTTTCTAGAATAGGAGTATTTTTGAAGTTTTAAAATCTTTTTCCAAAAGTATATTTATTGAAGAGATATTATTTATAAAGATAATCTATATTATATTTAATATATCATTATATACATTACATGCTTCGTTTTAAGACTGTGGACATTTATATAAGTAATGCATTGATAGAACAAAATATGTTAAAAACATATAGTTTTACTGTTTATATATACGAAAATAAAAGTTCCTATAAAGAAATATTACAATTTACTAATTAATTTACAGAATTAACTTTAAATTTAAATATACTTTAAATAACTGATAGATATTTACTGAAAGATAATAACTTATAAATATTTATTAACCCCATAGACAAATAATAGATAAACTAGTTGATAAATAACTTTGAATCGAAATTAATTCTCCATAAATCATATTGATTTTAATTATATATTGGTTAACTTCATAAGTAGAAAATTTTCCATTTCATTGAGTACTCTTTCCATCAATCATTTTCAACTAAACATTCCGAACAGCAAATTTAGAAAATGCTTTAACATTATATAAATACATAAATAATAGATATAAAATAAATTAATAAATAAAAATAAATAAATGGGGTAGATAGATAGATAGATAGATATCAACTCATATTATACAGTGAAATTTATGTATTATCATAATTTTTTTTAAATATAAAAAAACGTTCGGCATTTTATTACCGAAGTTTGTACATGTGACATGTTACATGACCTTGCACAGGTATTATAAAACATATATAATATGTCATAAATAATGAAGAGATCTGTGATATTATAATATAATGATAAAATATATTTATATCTGATTATGGTCGAAATTAGCATAACAATACATTGTACTGCGAAATGCTTTTAAATAAATAAATTAATAAAATAAAATAATTAAGAGTTGCCATGGTAGACACCCCTTCTACAGCTGTCCTCTAAACTATACTTAACCACAATTTATCGATCGCAAATTTACTTACTGCATTATTATTGGTGTCGAGCGGGATTCGAGCCAATGTCAATGACCTTGAAAATCGATAATTCTATAACTGAACCAATTGTATCAAATTCCTAAACGCAACATATAATTTGTCGGAGAGAAGACGATAAATAATATGATAAATCGATAATTCCAGTTAAAAAATACTATTTGAGTGTTTATTATATATAGTAACATGAAATCTGCTGACGACAAGTACGGTATTTAATTAAGTTAAAATACTGCATGTCTTAACCATTATGTATAATATCGGTTAGAGATAAATAAATTATGAAAATCTCAGGATTACTAATAAGTGTGTATGCATTAATTAGTCAATTTGTTATGTTTCTTTTTTGCCTAAATTTATTTCAAATATAGACAGAAAATTGCAATCCGCAGTCATGCCAGTATGTTAAAACTTTTTTGAAAGCAGATAATAGTATCGAATTTGGATAACACAATTCTAAATAAAGTATAAAAATAACTATTTAGACATACAATGTATATATGAATACAATATACCACTCTGTTTAAAATGATACGCTAGAAAAAATATAAAACAAAAATAAATGTAATTCATAGTTAACAATTAAGTTGAGTGGACTTTTTCTGTTAAACTATAAACTTTTCTTTTATAAATTATATTCTTTTAAACTATAAAATCTGTATAATTTCAGGAAATTGTAGATTAATTTTCTTAAATATACCCTTTGTCGCTTTGTGTACATTACCACCTTTACAAGACATTATATCCAACACAAATTCACTTACCACCAATATCCACACAACATGCAATTTATACTATATACGTAGTCTACCGCTGATTAATATTAGACTTTTAGGGAGGGTTACTTCGGCGGAGTATTTATAAATATTATCATAATTGAAGGACGCCTAATGTTTCACAGGGAACGTGTAGCTCAGTGGCTGTATCGTCTATGCCTTCAGTCCTCCTGAAGGTAGGTCGATCGTATCTAGGCCCATTCTCTTGGCATTTGTAAACTGACTTGCGCTGCCATATTGAAGTAGTTGGTTGCCATATCAAATAGTTGGTTCTAAGATAAATTAGCGTCCTTCAATTTTGATATGATTTGTAAAAACTCCGACGAAGTATCCTTCCCTTAATAATGTACATGGAATTTAACTAGTAACATAAAGTTCAGTAAATCTTTATTCACAAACAAGGCACACTTTTTGTAAACACATTAACCAACACAAAAAAAAGTATTGTAAAGCCATTAAAAACGTCAATTTAATCAATGCAGACGTGCAGTGGATGTAAGATATTTTGACTCAATATTATATCTTAAAATGTTCATAAAGCGGAATTTATTTTGTCCGACGGCCTTTAGTTACTTTGTTTTTATTTTTATTTACTTTAGAAAAAACCACAGCAAAGATATCAATAAATCATGTATTATTTTTCATTTAAATTTGAATTTGAATTTCAATTAATGGATTGGAGAAGTTATGATTATAAATATTTTGAAGAAATATGGAGCGCGTATAATGCTCGTTAATATAATTTCGATAAAAAGTTTCTGTTATAATTATCCAGCTAATTCAACTATTATCAAGTAAATATCTAACAATGAATCCAATAAGATCAACAGCGCTCTAGTACTCTTTGTTCACACACATGTACATTATTCATATCATGGAATTTATAATTTTTCAGAAGCCCTGAAACTTCTAAATGAGAAAATACCAATTGATACCTACTCAACATATATTTTTTCTACGAATTAATATTTGTTCCAAATTTAAAGTTTGTATCTAAAATCATGTTTGTGTTTTCTCAGGGAGAGATTTGCCAAGTGTCCCGATGAAATCGGAACATGGTCCCGATGTTATTAGGAACATGAACATTTGATATGCCTTTTCTGTTATTTTTATGCTGTAAAATTCCAAAAATTCCACGCTTCGTAGGATTGCACATTATACAGATTATATATATAGCAATTATAAGCCTTATAGATACATTCTTAGCTATACCAAAAACACAAACAATTTAAGTATATTTAATTAATTCATATCTGATTTAGGGGTTCGGCTACTCGCCTCGCCATATGTGAGTGGAAGTCGTTTTGATGTATCGATTTCGATTATTAAAAGGTTGGCAAGACGTCTGCAGTGGTATAATCCTTGCAAATTATCTAAAATAAATTAAATATAATTTGCGCCCCTCGGATGTTGTACCTCTTCCAGATGAAATTTCTGGATCTGCTTTCATCATTTCGTCATTTTTATTTCAAAATTCAAAAGTGCTGCTTGCTAAATAACCTTTTAACGTTTTCAAAATATACAATATTTTACTAATCCAGACATTGTTCTCAAAGAGTTAACCGATAGAAAGTTAAAATGAAGTTTATGAGAAAGTTAAACGAAGCAATTACTTAAGTAACATTCTGTAACTTACAGTCTTGGTCAAAAGTATGTAATCACTTGATTAAAAAATATATACATTTTTATTAAAAAAATCATATTCTTAGTTTTTTTAATCAAGTAATTAGATACTTTTGACCAAGACTGTAGACTGCATAATATTTCTATGACAATATGAATTAAGTAAAAACATATTTATACTATAGTTAATTGTTTCATATCTAGTAATTTAGTAATAGTGTTAGTCCAGAATTGTTTTGCCGATTTAAGAAATATTGAGAATAGTTAACGCATTAATTATGATGTATTTTAAACTTTCATCAGATTACTTATATACAGATCTCCGATCGGGTTCAGAGAGTATCTGTCACTTACGATATAATATACATCTCTTATGTTATACATGATTCATTCTTGTTTGAAATATAAATTCAAAGATTCTATCTCCTCTGTACTAAAACGCTACGTCTGTCTGTGTATACCTTTCTCTTGAAAAATAGCGGATCCACAAATCTCCCAACAAGCATCCCCTAAGAGTTGACTGACTATTCCTTGAGCCCAACCATGGTGAAATCCTGTTTTTCAAAACACTTGACGCAATGGCTTGGCATAAGGAATCAGGGGGGGCCTAAAAGTTACAATCAGGGATAGCGATGGGCACTGATTTATTAGCGAAAGGAATCTGGCGACAATTTGACCAAAAAATTTGATAAGGTTGTATTTTTTAACGATTTTTTAAATATTTAACACGCAAACTTTTCTTGTTTTTATTGCGCGAAAAAAAACGCAACATTTGACACCAACTACAAGGGTGTTTACCTATTATGTTCAATTCACAACATTTACATCTTTGCGTTCAATAAAGTGGTATCGAATATGAATGCATAATCTGTCATTAAAGTGGAGAAGTCTGTATTGCATTGCAATGAATTTAAATGATACGTTGTCAACACGTAAATAACACTTGAGTTTGATAAATCGTTTTTAATAGGGCATTTTATTAAAGAATAATTTCAAAACATATATATATTTTTTATTTATTGTTTGTTCTGTTGCTAAGAATAATTCTTTATTATTATTTATTAAATTTATTTAACGTCATTTGTACTGTACGCAATTATTTAAATATATATTTCTAATTGAAAACAATAATAAATATGTTTAGTTAATGACTACAGGTCTGCTTCATAACGTGTATATATATATATATAATTAAAAACGAACAATAGTGCAAAAAGTTGAAAACACATTTCTGAAAATTGAGTTTTTAGAAATAATAAATATCAAATTAAAAAATATATAAAATATATATTAATATCTTAAATATTATAATATTTACATATATATATATTGAATATAAACATTTCGGTTTACATTAATTACAATTTTGAAGATATTATGAATTCTGTTGTTCATGAGCTTTTCAATGATATCACAATATTTTTCGAAATATTTAATTAAACATTAATTACAGAGGTCAAGCGATCGACATTTTTAATTATGTCCGCCCACCATTCTTTGAAAACAATTATCAAATTTTATCATAAGCCCGTTTCCTTTTCAAAACTTTTCCCCTCCCCTCTTCACCACAGTCTAGCAAATTTATCATAGTTATCACCCGACCTCCTTCCCCTCCTTCCACTAACCACCCCTATTTCCTTCCAAGACTTCCTTCCCCCCTTTTCTTTTTACAGGCTATGGAATTTATATTATAATACAGCTCATATAACTACTTGGATTATAAATATTTTTAATTAAACTTATTAGAAGCGGTCTACTATTTTGCAAAAGCAAAACTTACTAGAACTTACTAGGGAGCAGAAAACGGTCCTCAATTTTGATTAAGTAAATCGATTTGTATTAATTACTTTAAATAAAATGAAAACATCTTTAATCGGACTTTCATTTGTATTTGACAATATTGATTTTGTTGGTTTTTACATCAACAAATGAGAAATTTCAACAAGTTTTAATTCAATTTTAATAAAAATTTAATAAAAATAATAAATGTCAAAAAATTTTGCAACTTTTTACAATGGAAATAAATAAAGTATAGTCAAAAGGAATTGGATAAATTAATTATATGCATGTACATTTCAATAACACAACAATGTTTAGGATAAAGCGGAATAATAATGAGATATGCCATATTTATTCATTTGAAATACCTAATGACATTAATTATAATTATATGGTTTTATACTTTATATTTTGATAACATAATTACATTTGTAATTTAAATACATAAATCTGTTTTTTATTGATTTCACTTTATTATGAGAATGATTACTTTAATATATATATATATATATACAGAATGTAAATAAAATTAACTATGTGAATTATTTAAATGTAATAAATTAAGTCAGATTAATTTAATTATTTATTTATAAAGCAAGAATAAAAAAATGATGGATATAATGATTTTAAAATGTTGGACATATGCCAGCTATATATTGACAATGTTGGACATATGCCAGCTATATATTGACAATGTTGGACATATGCCAGCTATATATTGTTAGCTATTGTCTGAAATAATTTCGCGTGAATCTTTTTAAAATTATGTTTAAAACAATACACACATATTCTTAAATTTAAATAAATATACACAACACATTTTTTACATAAAATTAATAATAGTAAAGTTTACTCACCTAACAATAAAACACAATAAAGTTGCCAATATTTCTGTCTGCATTTCAACAGACGAAAATATTTCCAATTTTTTCGTGTTTTTATTTTTTTAAATATTGTTGATACAGTTCAAATTTTAATTAAAATATTTCTTGTGGTGTAAATAAATATGGTCAAAGAAAGAATTGATATATTATGGGAATACATTCTTTTAATCTATGCTATCAGAATTTTAATTTATATCTATATATATATTGGGGAGTAATGCAGCATTTGCCTCCTTATTTAAAAAAGTAATCATTTAGCTATATTAAAAAGAGTTTTATTTGTTATATTTTTATATCATATATTATGATAATTTTATAAAATGTCAATGTCTAGTTTCATAATTGATGACGTCACAAAGTTAGCTTCATAATTGATACGTCAGATAGTTAGTTTTATAATCGATGTCGCCAGAAATTTAGTTTCACAATCGATGACGTCACAAAGTTAGTTTTATAATCGATGACGTCAATAAATTTAGTTTCACAAGGTAGTTTCACTATTTAGTGAATAATATTTATTTCATTATTTCACACATTTAGTTTCTCTAACTAGAGTTTATTGTATTAAACAAAATTTGCTGCACTAACTTATCATAATATCGTCAATGACAACACCTATTAATGTCATGTAGTGTTTATTTAATTAACATATTAAAAGAAGAGTGAGAGATAGATTTACATTTTATTTTAAAACATAATTTTCACAAATGCTTTTCTGACTATTGAATTATTAGGTACTAATTAATTATTTTAATTAAATGTTAAATGTTAAAAAAACGTCACTTGATGCATGTTAGCAAGGCATATAGATGGATATTGGACTTTGAAAATGTCACAATTAACGAATGAATTTGTGAATGTTTTTGAGCCTTACTATATTTTCGTATATCTTTTTTCGATTTATTAAATAATGACATCATCCGCAAAGCATTTTTTTATAATATAAAATTACCGGATTTTGTACAAATAATTTCAATCAGTTACCATTATATTGCTAGAGTACAAAATTGCTATAAGTACCATATATAGGGAGAGGTAGCCCAGTCGGTTAAGGCGCTGGTGATTTAGTGCGAAGGTAGCGGGTTCGAATCCCAGCAGTGTACCTTATCTCTCCCTGGCAGACAGCTGTGTCCGTCGAGTGTGCAACCTTTGATTGGTTTGTGTTGCATGAAAAAAATAATCCATTTTGTGCGTATGTCACATTGCAAAAATAGCATATTAAAATATATATATATAAATATTTAATGAAAAAATTAATAAAATAGAATATTTTATAATATATTTAATATATATATTTATAAACCAGAGATACATGAATTGAACTGAATTTAATTAATAAAAGGGAAATTTACATTAGAATAATTCCACTGATTAGCTCAACTAATTGTAATGAATCATTCTAAATTCCATTATAATATATATGTGTTGTGTCATTTGGAATATTTAATATAGCATTTATTTGCTTTCTTATTACAGCAATATATTTCGCTCTTTCAATGTTTATGTGCGCGGCATCTGTTTTCTGTACAATACTTGTACTCAACATGCACCACAAGAAAGCTGGTGACAATGAAGTTCCCAAATTTGTGAGATTTTTAACACTTCTATTTTTGTACACTATGTCAATTGGAATTTTTTTATAACTGACATTTTATTTACTTTTATTTAATTTTACTTTATAGTTTTTAGAATAAAAAAATCCTAAATGTGACATAAATTAATGTCACGGCTACAGCTAGATTACGTGGGTGTTTGTTATATCTATGTTCATGGAATCGTCGTCGACCTCATTGAGAAAACTATTAGGAATGTTATTTAAATGTTTGTCCATTAACTACGTCATTATTGCATAAACGTCATATTTACATCCTTAACGGGATTTCCCCCGTCATAAAACATAATAACGTTTGCTGCGGAACCACAAAACAAAACATTTTTTAAGAATACATTTCATAAATAAATACATGCATTTTATTAATATACTCTATGAATCAATACTGTTTACAACATAACCCAATTCATTACACAAGGACTCAGTTGAGAATGTCGAGAGTATGTATAACTATATATATATATATATAATATGTGTAGCATAGCATACCATAGCATAGTTTCATATTATGTATCTGATTAATTTAAAAAAATAGCACTATATATTATTTATTAAATTTTTTTAAAGCCTAGGTAAGCTAGCAAGCCCAGAATAATATGAAATAGATACTAGTTGCATTAACAATACGGGGCTGATAACCTGTTCGTATGGTTGCATAACCTATATAAATAAAACAAAAGAAAAAGCCGATTATTGAAACGCAAAATGAACAGAGATTATTAAATTAACGTCTTTACTGTTAATCTTTTAGTTTTCACAACGCTAAATAGTGGCTTTTTATAATATGTCCAATATCCGGTCATATTTAGAATATACATTTTAAAATATGGATTATATAATTTATATTAAACTTTATTAAATAACTGAAATTAGAATTTATTTTAACATGCAGAACTTGTAGGTTTAGCAACACATACGTACAAATAATGTGAGTATGTTTGGAAGCAATAAATAATAAATTATGATTCGAATAACAATTACGCAACATTTTAGCTTACTTATAAAAAGTATAATGTTTTAATTAGGTTATGAACGTAATCTCATTATGAGTTTCCGCTTCTTTCTGTTTGTAACAGTTAAAATAGTGAATGAATTGGTCTTGTTTAAATACTGCGAGCAAGCCGCTAATTAACACAAATTATTAATATTCTCTTTCAGGTGAATTTGGTAATAAACAAATGGATTGCGAAATGTTTATTCATGAAACCGCTCTTTGTTCCCTTCAATGATGAAAATAAAGAATCAAATCATGTATCACCTGAAGCAATAGAAAATTCCATGCATAGACAATCAAACGGTAAATGAAAATATGAAGTTGATTAGTTGATTTTAAAAAAGGAAATCATTTATAAAGGTATGTAATTACACAATATATAAATTTGAAAAGCACAAACTAAATAGCCATTGCTGTATATTTACAAAATTAAGGTTTTCTATAATAATTAGGAACGATTTAAAAATAAATAAAAGTTCGCTCTTTATTCATAATGGAGAAAAATAACTTTGCATATTTGTTATACGTTATTTGTAATTAAATTATCATAAAATTATGATAAATATAATTGAAATACAAACAAGGAATATTATTAAGCCTGATAGGCATGGGTGCTCTATTTAGATTGACAGTGCAGTGGAAACTAAATTGATTAAGTTATATTGTAGGCCTAGTTAGTCTAAGCAACATCCTTCTCAGAAAGAAAAGCAAAAGGTACACTACTGTACAGCGACAATATGGAGCGAGCGTGCTAATTGTCCTTTGACGTCATTATAATTTAACGTTTAACGTATAATCTTAATTTAATTGTTTACAGTTAAATTGAATTCATTAAACCAACATCCTTAACATTAATTGAAATCATTACACCAACATCCTTTAATATTAAGCAGATTATACATGGGATGTTTTGTGATAGAGAATTCAAATTTTGCAATGTACAATATTCTAGTATGTATCAATAATAATCAATATAATATTTCTTACGAGTTATTTTTTATTATTACTCTTTTTTAGAACGTTATAATCACTTATTGTAACATGAACAATATATTATTTAATTCTATTATAAAATGTATGTTTATAATATGCTCAATCATCACACATTTTAGAAGGTAAAGAAGATGCTGTTCTGAAAGAACTGCGTTACATCACACGAAAAATGAAGAACGATGCGCACGATGAACATACTGAAAATCAGTGGAAGTTTGCGGCACGGGTTATCGATCGCGCTTTTCTTATATTTTTCGCACTTTTCCTATTTGTTTCTACAATGAAAATATTTATAACTGCGAAAACTCATCTTATTGACGTAAACGAAGGTAAACATGATTTTTATATAACGAATTTTTTTTATTAATCGATATATAAACGTTAATTATTCAAGAAGTATAATTTTAAATTACATAACATTTCTAGATATTTTTACCATATACTCATTAGAATACTTTGGCATTATTTTATGACAACCAGAATCATTCACTAATGTTTCCATCGTTATTTTCGAAATTATGTCAGAGTAAGATATTTCCACTTGAAAATGTATTGTAATCAATAGATCATTCAAGTACACTGATCGATTGTTTGTAATACAGTATACAGCCGCCCCGAAGCGTGGAGTATGCGTGTCGCGGTTCTGTGATGAGCAAATGTAACTTTTTGTCACCTTGTGTGATTATAAACCTCAATCTGGTTCTTAGCATTGTAGAGTATAAATTTAATAAAATTATGTTCGTATATATTTTTTATAAATGTCTTAGGTGACATTTTTTCCCATTTTCATTTGCTGTTTTATCAGGTTGAATTGAACGGGAATTCCGACAAATCAACTATGACGGATGTAAAAGTAATCAATATAAATTTGAATGCTGTTATATATATATTGGGGAAAAATGGGAAAAAAGGTCACCTAATACATTTAAAAATTATTTAAATAAATGTATTTATTTTTTCTTATACGATGCACTGTATCCATACATTACATACATATTATATGATTGCGATCATTGAAATTCCTGAGGGGTAGTATTAATGTAGTAATTAATCGTATGAATAGTATATGTATACTACTTGGTATATACTATCGGACGAATGTATAAATCAACTATCCCATTTTCTATATGATGGTATAACTTGAAATGACCAAGTTTAAATAAAAGTTTTATGGAGAACGCACTTCTAGGTAGCAATTTGTATAGTCCGACTTAATTACATCAAGCAAGGATTCCAGGTGAAAAATAAAGGGTCCTTTTTCTACGTACAGAACATGAGGAAGGTGCACATGTTGTGAGCGTAACACATACGACATATTAAACAAACAGTATTTAGTAAAAGATTACTAAGCCGTAGGTGAAGAGAAGAGGGAGGGATCGTGCCAAATCCCAATAATAAGTATTGCTATGAAGTATGTAATCTTACTAATTTGTTATAACATTACCTATTTAAAACAATCATGCGGATAATAATAAAAAAATCCTCTTAACGCGGATTTCGAATTATGTTATTTTAGCATACCAGTCATTTAGTCGAACTTCTAAAAGTTTGATTACCATTGTATTGTCGAACATTGTTAGTCGGAATTTTAGTGTTATGCATACGACGGTATATATGTTTGTTGTATCCATACTATCATACTAATTCCATTAAAAATAAAGATACAACACTTGTTTAAGTTAGATGCCGGCACAATTTTGCACTCAGTTTCATGTATTTTAAAGTTAAGATTAACTATAATTTCATTATATTTGATTCAGTGTCACTTATTCTAGTGGCACTGAAATTGTTGCAATAGTTTAATATATATAGTCAAATTCTGAAATATTCAAGTTTGACCTAATGTAATCGTAAAATCCTAACTGAAACAATAACTGCATCTTCAATTTAACATCTCAGCCACATTTTGTGTTCATGAATGCAGCACTGTGTCTGCTCGGATCTTATTAAGTATTAATTGGTTTTAATGTTTCCATTATCTTTTTAATTTTTAGTATACATTATTATAGTATATTTGTAACATGCATATTATGGTATACACACTATACCGTGCGCATAGTTCTAATCCAATTCCAACGGTCACAGTCAAGATTTGACAACCAATACTATACTTTTTTTTATCAATTTCCAAATATTACTGCCTCCCTCCACATACATGATTTATTTGGAATTTCCATTAAAATCAAACTGATTGGTAATTAAATAACTACGGTTTGTGTTCTGCATTAAAAATTAATAAGTGTATATGAATGATCGATTAATTTCAATAACATACTTCTAATCGACTTCCGAGTAGAAATATTCCAACTCAGTGACTTTGTGTTTATCGGAAATCACCCTGACTATCAGGGTGTTTCATAGTTGCGAGCTAACTAACCTGAAGACTAATTGAGCTCTTTGGACTAGTTAACCTGAAGGTTAAC
>JAUZND010030636.1:0-14527 GCA_034780555.1 Coelogynopora nodosa
ACACAGAAGAGTAGAGCCCTGTGTGAAGAGAACAAACAGTAGAGGGAGAGGTACACAATGGAGGGACACTCAAGGAGAGTATTCAAAGGGGGGCACTCTAAAAACGTGGTCTAAATAATTTTTAAACAAATGATCGTAAAATAAGTGTACCAAAACATAAGATTACAAATCATTAATTTCAATATTGCACACAAATTATTTTGAACGTAGGCACGATACATCCTGATATGTACTAACCGTTTAGATTTCTTCGTTAAGAACAAAGTAATGTAGAATATAACATAGTTAATAAAATTGATTCTCACAGAGGTTATAATGCAGGGTAACTAAAAAAAAGTAATAAATTGAATGATTAAAGTGAAAGTGGTTATTAAGGTAATTTAACGCAAACTTTTTTTGTCTTTTATAGATGTATAAAATGCAAAAACACAAACAACAATGGAAAGTTTCATATAATACTGAGATGTAAACTGAAATATTATACAGAAATAATTAATATTAAATATTGTATTACATTATTGTGAAGAAATATAATTAAATCCAAAAACATCTTTTCAAATATATTGATACATTTTAGTCCCAAGGCATTTTTGTAGAAGTTTAAGGTAATCTCGATAAAGGTTTATCTCGATAAAAAGTAAATATTTTTCGACGTAAAACAATTATAAAAGAATAATACGCTGTAGAGTAGAAAGAATAATAGAATTGTACAGACTTATGTGTACACGTTAACGCAAGCTTACTTGCATTATATATTACTACTATTACTAATATGAATAAAACATGTTTTGCACAAAAACAGCCAAGTAGGCAAATTAATTGTATACTTACTTTAAAATCGTTATAAAATGTTCCACTCAATCAATTTGAAACATGGTAAGTGATTGATTAAAAATGATTGATTTTTATTTTACCGATACCGGTTACATTTTTCGCTGACATTAATGGTTTAAACGTATCGCAAACATTGTCTTTCTCGAATGAGTACAAGTCAATTAAATAGTTTGAGGGTGGCATGATTCTTGATAACATTAATTAATAATATATAAAATATTTTTTAGTAACTGGATACATTAAATTAGACAAATAAGTGAAAAATACTTTCCAGTAATTTTTTAATTCAATTTGATTATAAAGTTTTATCATAAAGTTTTAACTAATATATAACTAGGTAGTACATTTCACTTTTCTAAATATTTTGTTCAAAAATGGAATAAATATGGAATTATTATATTATAAAAATTATTAATTAATTTATAAAAAAAATTAAAAATTACTTTAAATGCTTTTAAATAATATCCAATTAAATGTCGTTTAATAAAATCATAATTAATATCCGAATTAAATGCAGTTATTAAATGTTAACGGTGAATGATATAAATTTCCTCTCTACCCTGCACCTAAAAATGCGTTAAATTATAATTTGAGTATCGACAGAAGGCTATTAAAACATGCTTTAAAATATAAATTCTAATCGTTTCATGTTCTCATAATAGATTTATTAATGGGTTTCAATAATTACGTCAGATAGTTGAGCAGAATTCAGGCGAAATTGCTAGTCAACATTAAATCAGCTCTTCTTTTAATACATAAATAGCCAAGATACCAATACCAGCCTTCGTAGAGACAACAACAATTTTGAGTAAATGAAGACATTTTACATAATAAACAGTTTGCAACACTAGCTTTTGCATAATATATTTGAGAAGTATATATGTGTATGTACGCATAACCTCAATAATTGTTAATAATACAATATGGAGATGGATTACACAACACTAACTGTCAGGAATTGATTTTTCTGGTTTCGATCAATGCTCAGATCAGTCACTACTGCCGTTGAAAAGGTTGTTCTACAATAACTCCACGGCAAATGTTTGGACTTTATTAACTATATCGACAGGGCGGAAATAGAAGGGGCAGAAATTTGATTCTTGTAATTTATACCGCCTAACACCTACCTCACTCGCTGATATTGTATTTACATTAAATATAATAAATCAATGGATCAATAATAATGCTTACCATAATACCTTACACTATGCTTTTAACAAATAAAACAATTGAAAGACTGCTGTACATAATATTGATATATTATATATATATTTTTTAATTATTTAAAAGTTTTTGTCAAAAATATCTACATGATTATACTCTATGCTACTAATTTCGGTTGACATATATTTGGTTCATATGCCATTCTTGGATTAATACTATAGTGTACCCAGAGGGGAGAATGCTAACTAACATTTTCAAAAAGAAGAGATGCCTAATTTATTTACGATTAACACATTGTAAATGATGTATATCACAACAATTTGTTGCAATACTTTTTTCCCATTTATTGTGGTACTAAAAGTTTGCAGAAATGGAAAAACTCAAATATATGAGGAAGTATTATAGTAAACGTTTCTAACACATATACAAGTACATACTTAAACGATGATTTTATGAAGCTAAGGCCAATTATATTTTTCTACTGCACATCTTTTTACAATAAAATTTTAAAATTGGAATAATTTTATTCACTATTTTCACATGTAATGTATAGGTCAAATAAACATTTCAATTTCTCCAAAAATTACACTGCATAATTATTCATTATTCAATTATTATATTTTAACAGTAGGACCTATACCATTGAAAACAACTTTTTCTACTAATTTACTTGATTTCTTTCAATTTAATTCAATTAATCATTCAACTTAATCGATATCTTAAAGCACCAGTTTAATTAATTTTATCTACCACATTTTTAAGAAAATATTTATTTTAAATGAAATGAAAATACCTTACTTTACTTAAGATTTACTTAATTATTGTCAGTAAGAATTTTTAATAGTCAAACTTGTGAACATGTAACTATGTAAATCACGTCGTATTGTGTTAATATGTCATATTGTGTTAATACGTCATATTGTGTCAACACGTCATATTGTGTTAATACGTCATATTGTGTTAATACGTCATATTGTGTTAATACGTCATATTGTGTTAATACGTCATATTGTGTTAACACGTCATATTGTGTTAACACGTCATATTGTGTTAACACGTCATTTTGTGTTAATACATAGAATATATTTAAATCAAATATGATAACATAACTAATAAGAAATATATAATATATCAACTTCCCAATTTAAAGCAACCCCGCTTGTATTATATTGTGGACGTGATGTATTATATTTAAATATGTTATTTAATATAACATATATGGACAATGTTAGTAAAGTAGACGAATAGTAGACAATTTTTATATAATGTTTTAGGTTTTTGTATAACCATTTTTTTAAAATAATGAATTCACAAAAGTTTTTCACCTACTATTATTTAATATTAATATTTATCATGGTCTGACTATTAAAAGTATATAGCGAACAAAGATAATATTTATCTCACTAATAATATTACTAATACTATATTATTACCATTCATATTTCACTACCATACTTATAATACTATTCAAGATAAAATAATTCCACCAGTAAAATGCCGGATATCTTGCTAGTCTGGTATAAAGGCCTACATACAATATATCATCATCTGTCGATCCCCTATTATCCATCTATGTCGCTCGCTCTCCTTGTCATCCCATCTCTCCACAGTACTACGTGTCAGCTTTCGAGTTGCCAATAGTGGTTTTGCTTGATGGTATTCCGCCGAGTGGAGATTTCCTTCGCCCATCATCCATGTAATCAAGTCTGCATGAAGGTTCAGCCCCGGCACTTTACCCTGCTACTGATTTCGTCCAGTCAACCGTATGTATATCTCTCCACCTTATCGCGATGATTTTTCGTAAGTTTTGCTAATAATTTCCAATTCGGCCTTTTTTTACTGCACATCCATACCATTAGGCGAAAATTGTGCATTCTGCTCGTATATGGGTTCTTGATATATAACCTAGTTGTATTTCTATATTATATGAATATAAGTCACACAATTTCCTTATTCTCAATATCTTCTAATCTATTTAGATGTATGTATTATATAACTATATGTACTATCTTTTTCGTCATTTCGAGCTTTCAAACATAGAAATGGTTCACTGGAAGTTTAAAGTACATCTCGGTTTATCTAAACAAAAGCTTTTGTTTAGTTTCAAAGCTGAATTTTTATTCTTTCATTCTGTATTTTGTCGCAACAGAGGCTGATGTTATTTTCATAATCTTTTGAAATCGTTATCACTTTAAACACAATATATAAATATTAGATCAATTTATAAGCCTTAATGAAATTTGTATAGACAGCTTACCTTTCAATAAGCCTATATATAGCATCTTTTATTACCCATGTGGTCCACTGTTAAACTAAATATCAATTTATATTCTGGTAACATTTTGAAAGGTTCGGTTGTAATTAAGGCTCACCGAAATGCAGGATGATAACCCAATATTTAGCCATTAAACTTTGTCCTCACTTGTTCAGAATAGAGGGAGACCTGTACTTTTTTCGAATTCATTCAGTTTATTTAAAAATATTGTTACACATTTTGATGTTTGAAAAGCTAAAAGATCCATTGAAGCACGTAATCAGTGCAGAAAATTAATCAGACTATAATGATAGACCCTTAATGCTTTCAGTCCATTTGTAAAGATTATACCACAATTTCTTTGATTTCTACTTTTTTTGTATACAATTGTTTTATCTAATAAAATTATTTAGATGTTCTACCTAGTTCTTCTTAATGTATTTTTTGGAATTAAATATACATGTTAGTTTGTGATCTATGCATTTTACGTTTCTCTTGTTGGCAAAAATATCACTGTTAATCATTCGCTATAATCGTCTTGTATTTATCGTCTCATGGTGATATTTTTTGGTCTTTCGTCAATTGATCTAAATATTTTCACCTCACTTCAATTTTTTGCCCTATTCGTAAGATGAGATTTTATGAAAACTGTCTTTGTTTTTCGGATTATTTAGAGAGCGCGCGTTGATTACTCTTACTGACCCCATTAAACATGTTTATATTGACTTTAATTATGGCGTTGCTTTCCATCGGGGCATTAAATCTATATTGGACCTCTTTTATTAAAAAGCTGTAATGATTCTGCGCATTTAATTACATTGTTACCAGTGTATAGCTTTCCTTAGGAACTCCCAAATCGTCTCAACAAATATCGCCAATTTTGACGCTCGATTAGGCTAATACTATTGTAATACTGGCTATATTAACGAATGATACTATTGTAATACTGGCTATATTAACGAATGATACTATTGTAATACTGGCTATATTAACGAAGGAATACTATTGTAATACTGGCTATATTAACGAAGGAGTACTATTGCAATACTGGCTATATTAACGAAGGAGTACTATTGCAATACTGGCTATATTAACGAAGGAATATTATTGCAATACTGGCTATATTTACAAAGTATATAATACTTAAATTTTTGGTATGAATTATAACCTCTTACGGGTTTAGTTGTGAATGCATAAATCTTATAGAATATATAAACCTTAACACTTTGTTAAAATTTGTTCCTGTTAAGATCTGTCAGTAGATCATAATGAAAATTAAATTGTAAGATTCTCGTAGAGATCGTCAGCTCAATGCTAACTATACATAATTAAACATATTAAATATTAATTTAATTCCTATTCATTTTATTCTTATTTATTTAATAAACATTATTTAATATGTAGGTATGCATCAATAATATATGGTTAGACCACTTTATAATTATATGAAGAGTTTATCCCAGCAAAACATTTGTAAAGGCACTCTATAATGCAAAAAAAATTAAAACATCATTTTCGTTTTTGCTTTATAGAGAAACATAATATCCAACAACAAAGCATAAAGTGGTTTTCAAATAAAGGATAAAATCTAACAAATAAAGTAGTCACATACGTACATGGTATAAAAACAATTGCGTTGCAATATATTTCCTAGTGTATAATATGGCATCATACAAAAAACGCGCAAAGCATGTGAGTTTGGGAGCGGAAGGCGATGAGTCTAGCGCCCATAAACGAGAACCGAAAGTTGTCATGCCCTCCCACTATCTCTAGTGTATTGGGGAATTTACCGTTAATGACAATCTTGAGAAATATTATGAAGTAAGAGCTCTTCAATTAGCTTTCAGTTTGCTTTTACTGAGCTGACTTCCTCCACAATTGTTTACACAGTAATACTGAAGATGGATAGCTTAATTCACAATATTTTTATGGTATGGTTCTATATGATATATACTATAATATATTGTTAAAGTATAACCACGTTGCAATATCCGGACTAAACACTACAGAAATCCACAGGAAGCTTATCGTTAAAACATTTAAATTTTACATTTGCAAAATTATATCTTGAATGTGAGAGAACATACATCGACCTATTTTAGAGATAATGATATCAAACAAAATGATTAACGTAACTCTTTATTATAACGCTATTATATCAATTTTTTATCTCAATTAAACTAAGAAAAAAGAGTGAGGTACTTTCTCAGAGAATTTGCATAATAATTAATCTGCAATAAAGTATAAATCAGTAAACAACACTATTGTAAGAAAAACCAAAATATAAATAAATGTTAACAAATGTCATTACAATCATTGTCTACTTTTTTCTGGATACTACACAAAAATTCATTAAACTTGTATATATATTTTTACAAGATGTATGTAACATACATATTTTCAAAAAATTATTAACTATTGATTACGGTTGCTTAATCTTTACACAAGGTATTTAATATGACCTTATTATATAAACTTGAAAGGTATACTGCGTCTTAGAATAACACATATATTAATCTAATCTCATAAAACCAAATTTCAGCAAAATATATGTATCTACTATATGTATGTACAAAGCTTACAAAAGACACAATTGAGAATTAATTTAACACATTACAACGATGTATCTTTCCAGTTAAATCAATTCGATAAATCATTTGAAACATTTGAACCGTCAACAATGTATATATATATATATATGAGTAGGCGAAGAAAATATGAGGAATGCAAAAGATATATAGAACAATTTGCAGGCAGACATGAAAAAGAGATCAAGTATTGATGTGCAGCTGGGTCCATTATTAGACTTTTATGTTGGCAAGAATTGAATATTGTCCAGCATAATTGCCGGCTTTATTGTCCCTATTCTACAAAGCTGACTAACGAAGACATTTGTTGAATATTTTACTCCTCATCGCCGTCTGATACATAATTGAACACATAATATGACAATTCGATTTACTCTATAAGCGTCGGCGATCATCTAAATTTTACTTATATATATATATACATACATAGTGTGATGTGAAAGGGCAGCCGCAAACTACAGTATTCGATTAAAATATTATTTTTAACAAAATAAAAGTTTCACACCTTTTTGATCATATTGCAGTGATTATGTTCAACTCTTTCACATTATAAATACTTCAATTTAAATATTTTTTGGATTTAATTCCATCAAATAAAATGTGCAGACTTTTAATGTATTATAAACAATCCCTTTAAAGCATATTGTAATTATTGACTAAATTGATATGTTAACTCTAACCATTCAAAATAATGAAGAGTAACGTCTACAAAACAGACATCGACAATTGAATACTATAATCATGGAAAGTAAAATGTAAGTTATAATAAATAGTTTAGTAGTTTTACCTGAAGATATTTTAGAGAACTAAAATGTAATACAAAGTAATTTATTACATTTCTTAAAATATATTGAAGTTTGTAGGAAATTTATTAAAGAATTTTGTTTCAGACAATCTGTTTTTACTATTTAACATTTATTTGTTACATAAAATAACTTTTTTTATAATATTTTTCTATATTTTATTCTATTGACATTTTTTACAATATTATTAAAAGCAAAAGACATAACTGTGACTGACATTTAAAGCTTGGCACACAGTTGTTTAACAATGGTACATATTTTTCATAAGTAATATTCTTATATATTATAAGTCAATATAGATATTGAAGTGTCCTTTATGCTTGAAGACATATTCGCGTATGAATAATTTAGCTACTATGGATTCTACGGATTCTCATTTTAACTTGATAAAATGGTTATGGTTGTTATGGCAGAAACATGAGTTCTTATTTACGAATAAAAAAATGTAATATCTCATTTTACAAAAAATGAGTCTCAGAATTTATATCAGAATGATATAAGTATGCTTTATTATGGGGGGAATATAGGCTATAGGTGTTTCAAATACATTTCATTAACGCCTTATGTAGATATAACAAAGAGGTATATTTAAAGCTAGTTCTTTCTATAAGAATAATTAGTGTAATTGATAACTGATTATAAAAGGTGAACAAAGAAAAGTGACACAAAAATGTTAATTACAACATTATGAAATATTTTGTATATTCGTTTGTACATAAATAGATGTAGCATTTGGATATAAATTAATAATTTACACTATAAAAAGTACTATTCCATAATCTACTAAAAAAATTTCATGAATCTAATTGATTATTAGAGGACATATTCATAGTATGTATATATTTATAGTAGGCCCTAGTATATTTAATAGTAAATATTATTGCGTAATAGTATACACTAAAAAAACAGTTTTAACAACAAATCTGTTTTTTAATGTGGTAAATATAAAAGTTTTATAAAACCAAGGGAATATTAAAAGGTATAAGTGGTTTACACATAGTCTCATATAACAGTAAATAACAGTAAATAACAGTATATAACAGTATATAACAGTATAGCACCATTAAACTATATAATGCCACATGGAAATAAAAAGAAATCATCGATAACAAACACATATGCTTCTCTACTTTTAAGTTTACCAGCATTATTGTTAAATATGACTTAAGCAAACTGGCTCACTGATAAAAAGTAAAGTTATGAAATATCTTTTTGATAAATTTAAATTCTCTTTTATTTTATTTTATTTTTTTAATTTGTAGTATAGGCCTTAAGTTGATGATGAGTGAAATGAAATGTGCATTGGAAACGTGGAAACAATACAAATTACAAATAGAAAATACTGAGAAACCTAATAAAATATCACCTTAATTATCTTTAGAATGATAGTATAGTAAAATAATGATGATAATAATATTTTACTATAGTAATTTCATAGTAATTGATTATACTCAATTATACTTCGTATATTTACCAGCATAAATAAATACACAACACAACACAACACAACACAATGCAATGTATAAATAAATAAACAACACTAGGCTATGTACAATTCAACTTTCGAATGGAAATATAAATATATTGTAATTATGCATATTTATACATACGGAATATATATTTAAATAATCATATTTCATTTTATATTTTGAAAAATTGATTTTACTAAACCTATATTTATATATAAATTATTAAAGATTTAAATAATGTTTAACCCAATAGGACATCAAGGGTGTGACGGGGAAGTTCACCTTCCATACTACTGTTTAACCCTATAGAACATCAAGGGGTGGAGGAAAAATTTAAACGCCTGTGTTTGACCGTTTAATACTCAAAATCTGTTACTTAGGCTATCGGTATGAAATAGTTAATACCTAACTAATTCTTAATGTACTTTAAATTGATTAAAAATAGACTAAAATACTGTTTTTTTTAATGTTGGTAGATTTCTCACATTTATTAAAAGCATTATTTTAGAAGAACACATTTATAAAAGTGTTTTTGGGCTTTTTTGACAATTCAAAGATTGAATAGGCATACCAACTATGCACATAAAAAACTGAACAAAATCCCAGGAACTGTCAAATATCCAACAAATGCAGCTCTCATCTGGATTCGAACTCGCTACGTCCATCATCCAATCATCAACTACTAAGCCTTACTTCTCGCTCTCTCGCTCTCTCTCCCTATACAACTTACTATTTCTGGGTTGAATTTAACGTCCCATATATAATTAAGCTAACGATACTATGCATCATTTCTATCCAAAACAACCTTAACATATTCAGATACACTTCGCAGAGTATTTATGCAAATAATAAACATAATTTATTATTAACAATTTTATAAAAACAACTTTTGAACGTTTGGAGAATTCTTTTTATTAAGTAGAAGAATGCAAATTATAAAGTTATTATAAAGATTAAAATCTAAATTATATATTAAGTCGAAAGTTTTTCATTCAGTTTTGGTTTCATCTCATATTTTCACAGCTTTGTAGTTTAATTCTACTCGAAACGTCTTTTATTTATTTATTAATGGAACAATTACTTTCTGATATAAATTGTATTTTATTCACTTGAAATGCATGCTTTTAATTTACCAAAAAAGATGTGTCAACAATCTCACCGTTTAATGGTACATCGACACAGCCTCCGGGACTGATAGTGTGGACGTCTCATCTACCAGCTGGCTAATGCGCCACCACAGTAGTTTGCAAGAAAACGTTCTTCAGAACTGCAGTTGAGCTCAGGAGATAAGGCAACGCAAATGGTTTACTGGGCCTTTGTATAGCAGAGTGACACCACAACATTATGATAGGAATGGGACTAAGTTCAATAAAATACGGTTCATAGTTTTAAATGCCTCAAACGAGAATGTATATTTTTCTACGAAACTAAATATCTGTTTTGGGAAGAAATTAAAATGATAAACTAGTTGTGTATGCCAGAGTTCTGATTGGTTTAAAATGAAGCGGGTGGACCAATCATTTAAAGATTTAACACTAGGTTGTAACATTGTATCTTTTATTAAATAATAATTTTTTAATTATAAATTCACCGTAAAATTTTAATATAATAGAATATGCTAGCACAATTAGATGAAGGGAAATTAATATTTAAAAGTTGGTTTTATTTCATTGTTAATATTTTATCCAAAAATATTATATTAAAAACAAATTGAAATTAAATATTTAAATGCGACAATACCTTTTATTATAAAGAAGTGTATCTTTTGTTTTCACATGAGAATGTCAGTGGGCTTTTCATGTTCTTCTGCAAATACTTAGGAGATGTGCACTTTTTAATTTATTTTATGACTTCTTCCAATGCTTTCATGCTTTTTCGATATTCAAATTAACGCAATAGAAAAGGCAATACAAAGGAAAATACAAAGCGCAACCCTAATTGCCAACCGTTTAATCATCATGAATAAAACAAAATGTATCAACCTAACTGGTTAAAATACACAGATGCGCATCAAAAAGTAAAACTTTAATAGAAATAAAAAGAGGTACAATATTTATATTTATTGAAAAAGTTTCGTTTTTCACTGATGTTTGTACACCTTTCATAATGTTAACATCATATCAGAAAGAATGAAAGTATAGCAAACTAACAACATATATGCTTATAACATAGTTTGTGATTATCAAATGGTTTAGTATTTAGTGTCATGTTCTGGAACAAATGTGTAGTTGATTAACAGTTTGCAATTGTTGTATTGTTACATTATAACAAGATTTGTGCTTTTTACTAAAAATGTTTTCATATCATATGTTAGTTAACCCTTCGTACGTGGAGTGGGGGGGGGTATGCCAATTTTTTTCAATGAAATTAAGTTTTTGATTGAACTATATAACGTATGACCCTGATTTTTTTACTCAGTGGCTAAAATAATTTTATCTAACTAAAAAATATAACTAAAATAATTTCCATTATTTATTTTTACATAACAGAAAAAAATGTGTTTTATTGATCCATTTTATACCCCCTTCTGGGTTTTCATACTTTCCAAAGATATTAGGAGCTGAAACTTGCAACATTAATAGAAAAAATAAGTTTATCGTAAATTATATCCATTTAACTTGTATATTAAAATTATTTTTTAAAATAACCGCAATTTAAAATAATACTCAAATAACATTTATACTACTTACAGCTTACTTGTATAAGTAGTATAATTATTAAAATATATCAACAAATATTGATCTTGTGATCTGGAATCAGATGCAAAAATAATCAAGTTTATTGTTTGCATTGAACAAAAGTTATAGCATTTATGGGTGAATATATAGCATATATGGTTATTTTCCTATAGTTTTCCTAACTGGAGTTTATGACGTAATCAGGTCATAAAAGTTATACCAATCGATTAATTTTTTTGAAAATTAAAATCGCCCGACAATTCTTTAGTAGCTATCTGTATAACAAATTTCAGCTTAATCGGATGATAGCAAGTTTGGTTTTCCAGGAGGGGTAAAATACCCCCCCCCCCCTCCCAAGTAGCACAACCAATAAAGTATGTCCACGTACGAAGGGTTAATAGATTTCTATTTTAATTTATGTTTTGTCATACGCTTTGTAATTATTATTTGTCACTTATCTATTCGAATAGGGCCGTTTTGCCATATTTGTACTTCTTCATGGAAATTTCTAGCAATCTATGATTCAGAGAGTTGTAGAATGTAATGAAATTATTTTATTTTATTTCTACCTGCAACAAATATTTCTTTTTAGAAAGTTTTAACTTGTTTTGGTCAATGAACGAATTTTATTCATTTGAGAAAACCCAGTACCTTTCAGTTTTTTGATGTCCGTTCTTTTTTATTTAGAGATTTGAATACTTTAAGATTTAAAATACTTTAAAATTTAAAATACTTTAAAATTTAAAATACTTTAAAATTTAAAATACTTTAAGATTTAAAATGCTTTAAGATTTAAAATACTTTAAATACTTTAAAGATTTAAATAATTAAACATAGCATGAGGGGAAGTCCAATTTTCACTACATTATCAGTGTCTGGAGTGAGCTAAACTGCACAAATTCTCGTCCGGTCATAATTTTAGCGTATCCTTGATTGTACCTAACTGCTCTACTAAGCCAAAACTAAACTTGAGTCATGTTTGCCTTAATTATAATTATAACTTAATTAAAATTGCAAATATAGAATATTCTACCGCTAATTTTTCAATAGATTTAATCTAAAATTTAATGATTTAATAGATCAAATTAAGCAAATCTGAGTATATTGTATGTATGCATCATATTCAAATAATGTAAACGTAGAGATTAATATTTAAAATCTTACGATGGATTTTTAAAACAATAAAGATTTAGAAATCACTAGAACTGCAACAGTATAAGGACGATGTCTATTTATCTTATTATGTGGTTAGTATTTCGAGCAATAGGTATTGTGAAGGATCGCTCCACATCCGCATTTCAATTGAGGAGAATCACAACCATTTATGCTAATTTAACAATCGAAGCGTTTCCTTATTTTCAACAGTCTTCATTAGTATACTGAAGGTTACTGTGCCGATGTGGTGTCCAATTTCTGTCTAACGAGGACTGATAATTCTGAAATTATACTTTTTCTTTCGTAATTTGGTGAATCAGAAAATGTGATTTCTGATGCTCGTTAGATGTCACTTCTAACACCTCAGAAATTATCATGTCCGATGCTTCGGTAGATTTCACTTACGACGGATTAACAAATGGAAGTTGTCTTGCAACAGAAAGAACCCGACCTAAAAAGCTATAATGCTGGATGTTTGGGTCCTGTCCGGTCACAAATGTTGAACAGCACAGACAAGAATTGCCAAATGGCAAGTAAGTGAAGAGTTTATTAGAGTCAGGTTTTAAGTATATTCTCTCTCATAAAATTGTAATCTTCTGCGATTCAGCTTCCATACCGATGAATATTGTTTTAGCCTTTTGTCTCCAATCAACAATTTAAAATCACTTAACTAATTAAAAGAATAATCTATATCAGTTTTCTAGCATGGCTTTGCAGGAATGAAGTATCCACTTTTCGTGTTCAAAATAATTTCTTCGAAATTGTACGCATATGACAACTTTCTTTTTGAAAGAAATTTTCGAATATTTTCAAAAAAATCTTATTATTATTATTATTATATGTATAAAATACAAAAATTATTAGATATAAATATGTGCCGCTCATTATTACTAAACATTTATTAAAAAGTTTACATTCGTATACAACAAATATTAATATTTGTGTCACATTATGTAACAATTAACATTGTTGATAAAATTCACGATGAAACAGTCCATCAGTTACACCTGAACTTAAAGATGTTGTTTATTGCGCTTTTAAATTTAATTTAAGGTGCGACTTAACATATATATTTCTGAAATGTAGTTAGCAAATCTATACAAACTACATACAAACAACAAGTTCAATAAAAAATATTAAAAATCAAAGAAGCTAATCAAATGTATCTTTATGTACACGTAAGCATTTATGAAGGACCAATTTATCCGACATACGGTTTAATTTCCGTTAAAATCTCCTATTAAAATCCTGTAATAACAAACGAATTTTGAAATTTTCCCTTCCTAAGAAATATGAAAAATGTTCTTCCATTCTAGCAAACTTTTCTGTAATTTCGTTGAATCCACGTTGAGGAAGTCGACATAGTAATCAGATTATAAATATATTGACAGGTTATAATTGTTATCAATTTAACGAATTTATTATAAGTATGTTATTATTTATAATTATTATGCTAATTCATTGATCGATAACACTCTAATAAGAAGACTACTTCTTCATTGATAGATAACACTCTAATAAGAAGACTACTTCTTCATTGATAGATAACACTCTAATAAGAAGACTACTTCTTCATTGATAG